>JAVCKT010036871.1:0-12302 GCA_032273925.1 Rhynchotus rufescens | reverse complement strand
ATGTGGCCCCGAGTGTCCTCAGTGACTTTGGAGAACAAGCCAAAGAAATCCAGCTGGGACAACAGAGTCTGCTCACTGTCGTCACAGCACTGATTCAGGCTAGTAGGAGTACTGTGCTCAGCCTTAGATGGGTAAAAAAGATTAACGTTAAAAGGCAAATCATATGCATTTTGTACAACAAAATGAATGCTGTATACCATTGTGTTTTGATTTCCTCAGGAAAGCTAAGACAATTAAAAGCAGGAAGGAAGATTATAAATTTGACAGAAGACAAGGGGATAACAGCTCACCTGAATAGGAAACTTTAAATAGCCTGCCATTGACTCACCATTATTTGGAAAACACTATGCCTTAAACTTTTACTCTTGCTTGTAAAATGCTAAATGGGTATTATACTGTGCATTAAAATAGACTTTCATGGTAATTTGTGCCTAGTCTGATCAAATACATTAATTTTGTACATACATGTTGCCAATTCATTGCATAGGCATGCAGTGAATAATAATTGGTTCCAGGAGCCCTTCCCTGAAAGGGAACGGTAGGTCTACAACCTGACATCACAATGAATTTCCATTATAAGACTCGGCCTCTCTGTAAAACATCCAGCCTCACACTCCTTGCCCACACCTAAACGTGTATAGATGCTTCTTTAAATCAGAGACTTACTCATTTAGTCTCTAGTTGGTTTTGCTGTATATTATTCTCCTTTTCTGTATTTATCTACCTCTGTATAGGAGGATGGAGTGGGACAGTGGGTCAAATATCAAACTAAAATAAATGTAAATAAGAATGATGCTTATTTTAGCAGCATCCTCAGTCAAGATCAGGAGTCTCGCTTCTTTATGTTAAGGAAGTCTCCTCCCATTTCTCTCCAAGCTTTTTTTTTTAAGATAAAATCAAAGAAAAGTAAAGAAAAGTGATATTATCCTTATCTCCTGATAAGGAACTAATGGACATAAGGGCAGGAGGATTAAGTAATTCAGGCTCAGGAAGTCTGGGCTAGAATTGGGAACTTACCCTAGACTTCTCGGCCTACTGTTTTAACCACAAAACTGTACTTCCTCTCTTTTAACAAAACCAAACTTGAGTGCAGTTTGAAGATTAGACAGTGTAACATTTCCTTTAAAAATATATTCATTTTGGGTCCTTGATTACTAGCTCCAGCCCTAAGAATTGTTCACATATCTGAATAAACCATTTGGACCAGAGAGAACCAACAATTGTTTCTCTGAAACAATACTTATGTAAGCACTATATTGTCCAGCCAGAATATTAATCCTACAACCTTGGGGTGCCCGTTGAGGTAAGTCATAGTTACTATATATACATAACACTTCCCTTTTAACCACGCTCAAAGTGCAGCTAATTCATAGCCAGTATTTCAGCAAGATGGTGGCTCAGTGTGACTTCTGAGAAGACAAAACATACTTCTGAAGCTGGTACATTTGTAAGAGATGAGCATATCCCAAATATTTTGATAGACGTCGCCCCATAAAACATCAAGTTAGAAACTCGGCAGCCCACAGACACCCATGACTTCAGTGGCTGCTTCAACCTGTATCTAAGCAGCAACCCAGATGAGTCAAGTGGTGGGAGTGAGTTTCTCATTCCCTTCCTGCAGCACTTCCGTTAGCATTGCTACAGCCACTCTTACGGGCACTCAAGTGATGTTGTATGATTATAATGTGCTGTCACCCTCCCAGCACGTGGGAGGATTTCATGCTCTTAGATTACATATAACAAAATGCTTCTCTCCAAGAAGAATTGCCAAGATTCCTTAGTCTACTGTTAGCCATGCAGCTTGAGCAAAGAGATGAAGAGATGGCTACTTTCTGATGAAAATCAGATAAGAATGAGGTGTTTCTCCACTGGGTGCATATTGAAGAGCAGAGGGCCTACTACAGACACATCCTGCTGTTGGCTTGTGAAAGCCCCACCTTTACAAAGGCACAGAGATAAAACATGCTAAGGCAGAGAAGAGCATGGCACGTCGGCTAGCTGAACTGTGTGCGTTTTGTGCTTTTTGGACCACAGCCTGCACTGTGAATCCCAACTGGAAGTTGGTGGTCAGTCAGCACAGTGATACAGGGACATTGGTGGAACGTGTGGAAACTGTTATGTAAGGGGATGGATGAATTTCCCAACAGGTCGTTGCACCTTTTGCCACATGTGGCAGTGCTGTCCATGAAGGCAGCAGAGACACTGCAAGGTGACAAATTTAGGATTGAAGCATAGCATTAATCTCCTGTCTATAATGAGAGGCTAGATGAGGAACCTGGGAACCAACAGGAACAGTCCTTTAATCCTGGCAGCACAGGGTAGCTTTCTCCCAGTTTCCACATTGGAGAATCATGGTGCTGCCGCAGGAATATCTAAGAGGAGGTGAAATCTATTTCTCTTCTGCCCCATGTTGACTGTTCCCCAAGGAATAAATGACTATTGCCAAGGACATCTGCAATCCTTGTGCTTGGATTGTGCTTCTGCTGTGACAATTTCTGTCCCTTTCTGTGCCTAGTGCAAAGATTTGTCTTGTCCCATTACCATCTGTGCACACCTGTCTGATCCAACCTGCTGCAGATGGGATTTTCCACCACTTTCTGCAGCAGCTTTCCTTCCACTGCCCATGATACTTTTCATGGTATTGAAGTTTTGTTGATTTTCTTTTATTTTCACCTCTATTTTGTTTTATTTTCACCCAAGCAGCTTCGCTGATTATTATCTGTAATTATGCTGTGAACCCAGAGACCATCAACTGGTCATTTAATTTGCGTGGAGAATCAAGATAGGACTAAAGTGGATTATATGGTTTACGTTCTTCCAGATAGTGGACACTTCCAAGCCAATCTTACTAGAGGCCTAGGCAAGTCATCAGATTATAACTCTGTTTTCTAAGGTTTAAATATAGTCCTGCATTTGTAGTCCTACCATTGTAAACTAATGAGCCTTGAGTCTCCCACCCACTCAACAGCATTCCTTCATTGGAAGATTTGTCTCTATATCTGGTTATACCCTGAAGCCTCTTTTTTTCCCTAAGCTATACTTGGTGTTATTTCTTTTGATCTTACTAGTAAACAGGTCATTCCTTTCACGCTGTTGTCTGTACCAGGTAATCTATAGCATTACCCATTTACCTCCACTCTTCTTACTAGGCCCTGCCCCAAGTGGTATTCCTATTAACACTTCAAAAGTAAATGAATTTTTTTTAAATTAATTGTCAGTTGTAGTTTTCCATCAATATTTGCATTCAGGGCCTTTTCTGAATTACTGCTCTCCATAGCCTCTGGCTTACTGTTTTGACCTCCCTTCAGTGAGAGTTGTTATCCTGTGGAAGTTTCTGCACTAAGGTTTGTTCAAGTTCTTGCTATTCCCATTTTGTCCCTCTCTTCATTTATTGGAATCCCTCTAGGATGGCAGTTCTAGTAAATTATTTGCAATTCTCACTCCAGCTGGGTGTTTTCTTTCAATTCAACTGATGCTTTTTTCCTACTTCTTCTCCCGTGTTGCTACTGATGAATATAATGTCCAACCTAGAAGAAGTCCCTGAGGAGCACAACTGAACATGGCAATATTTAGAAGCATACTTCACTTTCTATTGTAGGGGCAGATTTTAATCTCTTTCATTGTTTTTCTCCTGTATCCACCCTACATCTTTCTTTTTTCAATTTGTTCCAAGACAACCAATGTAAAAGTCAGCTGAGTCTGCATGGAAATTTTTGGAGATGGGTCAGGATCTATAGGAGTATGACATCTTAGAAAACTGAGTAAAATTAGTTACTGAAATGAAGATATTTAATACCCACTGCAGGAGCTCTCTATACGACTAGTTGTCTTGTCATTGAATGAGACTCTTAAAAGCAGATTCACTGAGAGACTCAAGGGACTATAGGTCCCTTCTGCTCTCACCAGCATCACGCACTGTGGTTCCATCCCACATGATGACAAAGCAGCTGTTTATTCTGTCTTCCCCCCACCCTTAACACACACTTCTTGCAGTTTTCCTCCTCCAATAAACACTATGGGTGTAATCCGTCTGCATAGTCCATCACTTGGATACAACTACTATTCTTAATGTGATCTCTCTTTGTGTGTAATGCATTTCTACCTTGTTCCTTCTGCAGAACATCTACTAATAGTTTCTGATTATTAGAGACTGAGTTTCACCTGGAAAGAAAGCTAAGTTAATTGATCTGTAATTCCCCTTTTGGAAAAGAAGCATGTTTTCTCTTTTCTAGTCATCAGGGGCTTCCTCAATTCTTCGGGAGCGCTTGAATATAATGGATAATGGGCCTAAGAGTTTTTCAGCTAATTCCTTTAATACCCTTGGGTATATACCATCTGGCCCTCTGTGCTGATTTGAATGCATGCCTCTCAATATTTCTTTGCTGTTTCTTTAATGATTTTGCTAACTTTGAGGCCTCAGCTTCTTTGCTTTTGTTTCATTGCTCATTACACATACACTTTTTAAAGGAAGAGAGAACTGAATGAGGTGATGAATTCTTCAGCCACTTCCTGCTTCAGCTGTGACAGAAATTAATTCAGTTTTAAAATGCACATTTCATCAAGAAGCATTTACTTTAAGAACTCTGAGCTGTCAACCATTATCTTTCACCCTCTCCAAGCAAAGCTGTATCTACAGAACATTTTCTGCTACTAGAAAGGTCCTTTGCAAGAGAATTTTCTGTTAGTGTTTCTAAGATACTACATACAAGTCTTATCTACTCTAAATATTGCAGGGAATTTTCCCCCCTTCCTATCACGTCCTATTCTCTCTCTGCACATACATTTCTTAGAGCCTGCCTACATCCTTCAGATACATGTAGACTCTTGTCTGCTATTTTGTTATATCTTCTCCAGCTTATATCTAAGCATCAAGTAATCTTCATAAATCAATCCCACACAAAGTAATCTGATCAGGTTGCTGGTCTTCTTTGAGGCCTCTGATTTTACAGTGATTGGCAACAGGATGCCAAAAAAAAAAAAAGAAAAAAAGAAAGAAAAAACACAGACACCTTAGCTGTATCTAAACCAGGCTGGTTAGTGTGATGTTCACTGAGAATGGCACAGGCCTTGATGGCAGACTGGCCATCAAATGTAAATTTTTCCTCCTGTTTCACCTCCCACACCTTCCCTATAGGCTGCTTCTGAGTGTCCTTCAGGGTTGGTTTTTCCTGGATTCCAGTAGCCCATGTTATTTCAGTTTCATTACATTGTTTCCTGGCGTTATTGCTAATCTCTGTAGGTGCCACAAGGTCATTTCTCTGTTCAAAAACTTTTAACATTCCTCCTAGTTCAACATCATTGTCACCTGTGAACTTCCCCTGCTTATTCCTTTGTGATTTGCTTTCACTTTTCTTCCCCTTCCCCATGCTCTTCTCAGAATATCTTTTCCTCTAAAAAGTCCATTGCATGATTTCCTTTTCCTTTCTTAAAACCCCCCCTTTTTTTTTCTGCATATGCAATAGGTTTAAGCTGGGCTACATCTAATAAACAGTGGCTTTGAAATAGATCTAGAAAATAATGCATCTACCCAATTGCTGAAAGATACAGTAACAGGGTAAGTAAAATTCATTATTATTTTTTTTTATTTGGTAAATTTAAAAAAAAATGGTAAAAAAATGGTAAATCTGGTAGCGCATCTACCAGGCCATGTTCCCTTGATGGTCTCTGTTTGTGCTGGCTGTAGATCATTCCCTGTATCATCTGAAGAAATGGAAGGGAACAGTCTCCGTACTCCTTGCTTTTATGTGGAGCAAGGTGGAGAAGCCGCTTTTCCACCTTAGGCCAGACTGGCTGAAAGGGCTATCCTGGGCCTCCTCTGTTCCCAGTTTCCTCAGCTCCTACATTACTGGGGAGGCAAGGAGCAGATCAGACCCCCGTTCTGAACCCTGGCCGCTTTGAAGCGTTGGTACTGCCTGTTCAGGGTATTCTCAGGGCTGCTGTCAAGACCAGACTTGTTCCCCTTCCACATTGCAAGCTCCTGAGCACAGCCTTAGAGGAGGCCACAGGCTGTCACGTACCTGTGCAACCACAGCTGCTGTCAAATGCACTCACACAGGGAAATCCCAAACCTCATGTGAAACATTTACGAGGTCACCCTTGGGCGCCAGGCCGCTTGGGTGTCCTTCAGACCTCTCCAGGGTGCTTTGAGTGTGGGACCAGCGCTAAGGTTGGTATATGTGGCTGTTTTCCTTTCTCTCTGACTTTGGAGAACTGTCATGTTACGGTCTCCAGCACCCGACCCGCCCTGCCCATGCAGCCATCTACTGATACAGGCTGTGCCTGTCAAGATGCTGGATGGGAGGTAGAGAACCAAGGGAGACCGGAAAGCTTCCTCACGCCTCCCGGCTCCAGAGAAGAACTGGCCATGTTTCTTCTGAAAAATCAAAGAATTACAGGGACAATAAACAAAGGACTGCATTAAAACGTCTGTTTGCAGGGCAACATGAAGATTTCAGTGATATTTTACTCCCCTGCAGGAGGAAGGATTAAGAGTGTTATAGTGCAAGTTTACAAACCCTGGAGAGAGTATCCAACGGAAACCTTTGGCAATCCCCTTCCCTTTCTCTTATGGGTCTCACCCTGACTTCTGGTAACCCTTACAGCAAAACCACCAGCTCTTACTCATTTTAACATATTCTCTACAGTGCTCTGAAACCAAATGAAATCTCGAAGGTCTGGCTAGAGTACTTGCAAGTAAAAATAGCTTTAAAACCAGTGTATTTAAAGCTCTGAGTGATATCTCCAAAATAATTAATCCTAAACCCATGATAGGAAGAGTGGTGTTGTTAGTTAAAGGAATGTACTTTGTGCTGCTAGTAGGCAGTACTGACACATGAAGAGCAATGAGTGGTACTAGGAAATGAAAGGAAGAAACAGTTATCAGAAAAGTAACATGGACTTCACTGTACTCTTTTGTGGAGGAGGAGTAAAATGTGTTACGATGAAGACCAGGTCCAGGCTGCCTTTATTTCATCGTCCAGTCTGATTCTTCTGTTTCCTTCTTAGAAATTTAGATCTAGAGGTATATTTCTTGGTACATGGGTACATTCTTGATACATGGTACATGCTGATACATCCTCAATTTAGAGGAGTATAGCACTCTCTCAAAACATAGTGCTACAATTTCTTTATTGCTGTCCAAATCTCTGGGACTTTTGCCCATTTTTGAAGTATGAAAATCAAGACAATGAAAGCATCAGGAACATCCCTTTTTTTCTCTTTATGTCATACTTTTATCTCTGTATGTGCTTTGAACAAAGCAGGATGCTTTTGATGCTCTATATTACAGACTTCTGTCTTGAATTCCTCTGCTTCCTATTTTAGTAATTTCCTTCTTCTATTAATAATGAAAATGCAGATTTACAGTCTTTATTCCTTTGTGCATTTTTGTCTGAGCTTCCTGACTGAGCTCCAGAAACCTAGACAAGCATGGCTCAAGCAAATGCAATAGTATTACTAGGCGGGATTTTCTAAGAGAGAAGAGTGTTAGTCAGCTCTATCAGATGATTTGTATCCCTATATTTTAACAAATGTTTTCCAAATATAACATTTCTACTTAGTCTTTCTCAAATATGATCCAGAGATGCCCAGTATTCCCAGACTCCTACCTGTCTCAGCAGACAGATGAAGAAATGTCTTGGATTGTGAAGGTTGCTCTCTTTTATAAGATCTCAAGAAGTTGGAAAGTTTACTTGATTTTAAGTGGACAGGCATCCTTCAATGCTGCTGCACAGAGGAACCTGCTGATGTTAACACAGTCTTATGGGATTTGTAAGGAACATGAACATGGCCACAAGGAAAAGATTTCAAGGCAGTGTTTGTGAGCAATGCAACACAGAGCCCCACTAATTGAACCAGAGAAAAGGAGAATAGTGGGTCAAAAATGCTCAAATATAAAGGGACAAATGCTAGAGGGTGTGAAAAAGAAGAATCCTATGCCATATAGCCCTCATAACATGAGGGTTTGCTGCATTTATTTAAGCAGTATGAACAGGATAAAAAGAACTTGTTGGTGTTGGATGCTGAAGCAGAGTTTAAGACTTCCCTGACTCACAGCTCACAAGCTGAGACTCGTTTTGCGAGTTCAGTCTGTGTTCAGATAGGATCAGGGAATGTCTCTGGGTTGGATTGCGAAGGAAGCAGAGTCTTGCCAAATATGCTCTGCCCACAGCACCGTCCAGACCCGTCAGATGATATTTCTTCTAATTTTATTAATGTATGCTTGGCCCTGATTCCATGCTACCTGGGGCTACAGCTGTAATAAAAACACGGCACACATGCTGTGGGTGGGTGCATGCAGATGGTAGGAGTTGAGGCACGTGAAAGACAAAAAACACAACCATTTCTTAACTGTAACACAGAAATCAAGAAATGTCCTTCTGATTTGCTGCCTTCTGTCTTTTTCAGTGGCACACCTCTACCCATAGTCCTGCCAGTTGTCAGAGAAGACCACGCAGGTTTTCTCTACACACAGGTTGCTTCATAGCCTGAGCAATGCTTAAATTTTCAGGCAGAAGTGGGCTTCTATGCCACATACATCTTGAATTCAAGGGTGGCTCCTATGCTAGAATCATCCCATGTGCTCCCACCTTGTGGGCTGAACTGGTGCATGGGACCATATGGCTCATTTAATCCCTACTGGAGAATGACACCATAGGACACTGTCCTAACACAGTCTTGCAGTACATCAGCTACAGGGAAGGAATGAAAGAGCCCTCATGTTATTGTTGGATATTGTTGGAGAGCCTTCCACTTAAGTTCTTTGAGGGAGGTGTGTAAGTTTCAAACTTCTGACATTAGAAAGGATCCTTTCTCCCAAGCTTACAGCGAGCATGGGATATATCTACTCATATTACAATGTGATTGGAGTCTAATAATTTATATTTGTCACATGTAGCACATCTGCTGTTGCTGGCTTGGAACAATATAATTGTATTGATTGGCATCTGTGCTGACTGATGTTTAGCAACTCCACCTGCTGATGGCCAGCCCTGTAGGATGGTGTGCAAGTAAAGATGATACAAGAAGCAGAAAATCGTGGCTTCTTCTTCTTCTTCTGACTTATTTCACATAGTGGGTATCAGATAATGATTGCTTTTTTTTTTTCCACTGGTTTGTGCCGTGCTTTGTCTCAGATGTCTCACAAACATTTGCCCAAGAAATGCACTGTCATATCACAAGGGGTTTCTTTTCCTCATTCTCCCTGGGAGAACCCCCATCCTTCACTAGGCAAAATACAAAGGGTTCTAAGGCCTAAAATTTATGGAGACTGCTTTAAAAGCCAGGAGTTCTCGCGGTCTCAAGGGAAGGGAAATGACCCTTGGCTTATTTTGCGGTCACTCCTTTTCAGAGAAGGAAGTGCTAATAAGAGCTCACTAGAGACACAACAGTACAAGACGAATGAAGGCCAAAAAGCAACAGCATAATTGCTGTGACTGGGAATAAAGAGGAGCCAAGGAGAACATGTGAGATGTTTTCCTCGTAAATGGTGCTCCACAAGCAATATGAGGATGTCAAATTATGAGTAAGGCAGTTGCACTGGGAGAGGAGATAGAAAGGAGCAGTAGGAAAAATAAAAACACAAAACCAACCGCAGATATTGATAAGAATTAGATGTGGAAAGGGAACTCACCCAGAAGTACGTTGCACACCCAGCAGATATGTGAGCATGCAGTCAGTTCAAAAACACTTTTTAAACTCAGCCATACGAACCAGGGCAGACCCGAGAGGAAATCTAAGGTGAGATTTCAAAGAACAACATCCTCAGGCATGTATTTCCCCCACCCTGTCCCCCTAATTTTGAAGGCCCTCCTGCAGATATCTATATCTGCTTAATGTCTTTCCCCCTGAGGTCTTCTCTTTCCTCAGAGGTTCGGATTAGTCTCCCAGCTACTCCTTCATTGAGGTTAAATGGATTTTCTCCCAACAAACCCTTCCCTAAAATGAAATCATGTAAGTAATTGGCTAGAGCATTTGCTCCTCATCCCAAGACAGGTCCAACATCCCTGTTAGCCCAAGGAGAGGGGCTCCAGGAGTGCTCTGGGAGTAGTGCTGTGGGGCAGAGCATATCACTAGCACGGCTCCTGGACCCCTGCCCCTTGTAATGTAGCCCAGCATCTGTGGTGGCCTCTCTGCTGGGAAACAGGGGAGAGGAGCAATAACCCTTTCCTCACCCTCCCCAGATGGGATCTGCACACTTGGTGGTTCACCAGGCCTGAGGGAAGGCAAGGTGCCCCTTGCAAACATCCAAACAGTGGCCATCATCCAGGCCTTGCATGACACTACACAGAGACAGCAACATGAATCCAATGTTTGATGAGGTTTTAAGGACAGAAGGGCCCATTAGATCATCTTGCCTAATTTGCTAATCACAGACCATAAGATTTCACATAGGGTCCAATGACTTTGTTAGCCAAAATGCTTCAGTCCTCTCAAGATCATGGTATCCTCAAGATCATGGACCTCAAGATCATAGTCAGACAATCCTCTCCAGTTGCCTCGCCCATTGCAGAGAACAGATTTGGTGAGCTATGCCTCTGGCTTGCCAGTAAGCAACCTGCAAGCTGCTACTGCAGAGGAAGGAAACCAGATTCAAGGTCTATGCTGTCTGATCTGAGGAGAAGCTGCATTTTGATCTCAAATCCAGAAATCACTTTGACTCTCATCAACCTCAAGTCCAGAAATCACTTTCACCCTCATCAGCCTTAAATCTAGAAATCACTTTGACCCTTGTCAAGTGAGAGTCAAGAGGCAAAGGGGATGTGGCAACACAACCATGTAAAATTGCACCACTTTTCTTTCTGCAGTTCCACCTTTGTTCAAACATGATCCACATCTACTTCTTATCAGCATTTGGCAATTCTGTGCAAAATTAAAGCTCAGAGTGATGGTGTGTAAAATCCTGATTAGTAGCTGTTAATAGTTCCCAGACAACATTCAAAGTCAATATTAAGTAATTTCTAAATAAAATATTTGAGGTACATAAAAAATTGTGCATAGCCCTTTGAATACTATAAATAACTTTAAAAAAATCAGTATCAGGCAGTAAATCTAGATGTCTTGACAATAAATCCTTTTGTGTTCCTCATTTATTTTGCTTTTTCTTGCTGTTGCATAATATAAAGTTTCAGAACAGAATTTATGTATACATATATGGTTATGCACACATCCCTCCATATCTTCCAGAGATGATACCGCTTTGTAGTGACTTCCTCTTTAAAGGATGAATGAATGGCAGTGTTTTAGATTCCCCTAACACATCACAGCAAACAATCCTTCCTTTGCCAGAAATGTTGTGCCCTTAGCCCTCGGCTGCTGGAGGAGGCCAATGATGACTTTCAAAGGGGCATGTGCAGTGACACCATGCGCTGTCTTGGGAGGCAGGTTGACCAAACTGAGTCCACAAGGTAGACCTAGTAAAGCACAGTTCCCTGTCTCTGCATCTTAATTTGTTGCGTGTGACTGAGTGCAACCTGGCAGCTCAAATGCCTACGCTAAAGCTCTGTTTTGTGGAAATGACACCTGAGCGTTTCCAGTAAGTGCTACATCCTTTCACTGGCTGCTTCTGGGAACTCCTAGCTGAATCATCCAGCCCTCTGCATACGTACACACACATCCTACTGTTCATCTCTGGAGAAATCAATTCATATGCACCCTTTTAAAGCATGTAGGGTACACAGGCAAATCCAGATTTTTATCAGACAGCCAGAGCAAGCGCATCTTCAGTTTTCAGGCTGACCAATTCTGCTGTCATATTGCAAATTGAAAGCAACTTGAGCCTTCAAAAGAGCACGGTGAAAGAACAGACATGTTTTTAAATACATGTGATTTATTGTTCCTCCCTGAGACCTGTAGGGAGACATCTGAAGTCTAGAAGCTTGAGCTTGTACTATTGGGTTTGTAAGACAAAGCCACCTGAGTGATAACTGTATAAAGAACAATTGCAGCTGGCCTTCTTTTCCTTGAGGTCCAGGAACAGGAAGAATGAGATGCAGATTCAGAGGGGAGAATTCCCTCCACACTACTGTGCAGTCTAGCCTATTGCACACGTTCACTGAGTGTTCTTCCCAGAAGATCAATTAAAGGATATCACACATTAAAGGATGGTTTTTTTCCATCCTTTTTCCTTACAATGATGCAGAAGCTGAGGAGTTCCAACACTGAGTTGTTCCCTACTGCAAGGCTGGATTCACCAGACTTGACAATGCTTGATCATTTTATGCCTTCATCAGCAGGTGATTATCTGTCATTCTGTCTGCCTGTCAAGGCTAAGAAAGTGTCTCTAGTTACATTAGTATACCATT
>JAVCKT010036862.1:0-19226 GCA_032273925.1 Rhynchotus rufescens | reverse complement strand
GGGGAACCCTGTAGGTCTGTAGACCCCAGGCAATGCTGTAGACCTCAGGCAATGCAAAGCTTTGTCATCTTTGGCTATTGATACTTTCAATTATCCATCCAAAAGCTCCTACCCGTCTAGAGCCATGACAGGGAAATGGCAGCAGGTAAAAGGAAAAGAGCCATTCTGCTACTTTTGGCTCTACATAGGGATGAGACATTAGGAAAACACGGATTATGTCAGAAAAGGAACCCAAACTAACAAGAACTTCCTGCTGTCATCAGAGCAGTCGCACTCACTTTCAGCTCCTTCCTGCTAACATGCAGACAAACAGCAGTCAGAAGTAGAGACATATTCAATACCAAAAAGATCTGAATAAAAATACGTGGGGATTGCTTATTTCCACTAAATAGCTTGGGACCTAGCTCACTGCAGCCCCTTTAATGCCCTTTCCTTTTTCTTTTCCTTTTCTCCTTAGGTCCTAATTTCAGCTTAAGCTGTTGAATCAATTCCCTTAGGAAGTGGCTCCTGGTATCCTCAATAACCAAGGACTGATTAATTATTAATTAAGTTGGCCTGGCTACTTATTAATTAAACTTGTTAATTAGGTAGCATGTTAATGATGCAGCTTGTTAATTAAGCAGCTCTGGGTGGACCAGAACTTATAACCCAACCCTACAGCAGCAGGAGCCCTGGGCTGGATGTGGCCAGGGCTCCCTGCGGGCAGCGAGGACGGGAACCGGCTGGGGCTGCCCATCCTTGGGGTGGTTTTGGGTCTGGGCTCCATAGCTCTATATGAGAGGCCTCCTGCTCTTGCCATCCACAACACAGCTCTGAAGCAGACCAGCAGGAAGTGATTTTTACTGGTTGCAATAATTTTTTTTTACCAAGATGAGAATGCTCTGCCCTTGGGAGGCAACAGCAGGACCAAGAGGCTCGGGACTCCTCTGCCTCCCCTGCTTCTCCAGCACCGCTACAGGCAGCAGGAGCCCCACGTGTTTCCAGTAAGTTGTTCTGGTGCTGGAAACAAAAATATCGGAACAAATTTGTCCCAACTGTGAATTTTTAGAGCCTCACGCTGCTACGTGGGTGTTGGAAACTGAGTGCTGTGGTCAGGAAACATTGCAGCTCTTGAAGCTTTCCAAGGCTCTCTAGTCATTGGGATATTTCATGGCGAGTGATACATTTTCTCACACTTGCTTTTGAGATTATGCTAATTTAGAAACGTAGCAGACTTTTTTTGCAGCAGTTAGTATGAAAACTCAGGTGAGCCATTTTGCTCTGTATGCATCAAAGTGCCTGGTTTACATACTGAAAAGAAATATTTATTTTTTATCTTTTTAAAAAATGCTTCATATTTTAAAATACCAGGCTGGGTGGCATGATCTGACCCAGCTCCGCTGGTGACCTGTGGCAGGTCTTGGAGCATGACACAGGGCTGGCTTATGTGCTACACACCAGGTAGCCCCGGTGCAGTTGGGGGCTGCAATCCCTGCCGAGGAAGGCTTAAAACAGAGCGAGATGATGCATTAAATATTAAAGCTCTGCGATAGCCTTATGCTATCTTCTTACTGCGCACTAGCATCAGATCGTCAGGAATGATACAGTAATTTCTGGGTCATTTTTTTCTTTGAAAAGTTTGCTGAAAGGCCAGTTCTTGTTGCCAGGAAGCTGCTAATGCCGGCAGGTTTGTTCCTTAGCCAATGTCATTCCCCAGGCGGGCTGGAAATGAAACCATTCCTAATCACTGAAAAACTTTCTGAAAAGTGCGGGGTGAGGGGAGAAGGGGGAGTGTTAATGAGCAAAACATCCAGCGTTAGCAGAAGGGCTGCATTCCCTCAAGTCAGCATCTTAAACCACTTTTTTGTTTATTGAATATTCATTTTTACCTAGCTTTTTCCATCTCTATAATTAATTCGTCACAAATACACTGACAAAGCATTACTGGTAGTGTGATGGAGGCTAGAGGCAGAGGTTTGCCTAGTCTCATTTCAAGAAAAGTAACTAGCTATCAAGCAACTTTAAAGCATTCAAGCTTTACAGGTCTCATCCTGCTCTCATTAAAGAGCAGAGAACCATATTTGGCCTTGGACGTAGTTAGAGCCACTGCAATATTGTTATATGGATTTATTGTTGGCTAATTCAGTCCCTTTCCCATGCGTTATTTGGCCCTCCGGAGCTGTGTGGCCTGGGGAGCACCCGGCAGCCGGGGCTGTTGGTGAAATCTCTTCCTCTCTCTTGCTTCCCAGGACACATTTTGACAGCCCATATATATGTATACTATATATATATGTGTGTGTGTGTGTATATATATATATAATTTTTATTGCTGTTTTCTTTTGAATGCAAAAGAAATAGAGTGTAATCTTTAAAGTATCAGTGGTTCAATCAGTGCTTCGTTCTGACTATTTTTCCTTGTGCAAAGGCAGCAATAACATCAGGGTCCTTGGGACTCTCATCTGGAGGAAAAGACTTCTGACAGCAGCCAAATAGCAAATCCCTGCCACCATCTCCTGTGATGGACACGTAGGGACATCTGCCTTGTTAGATCAGGGCCTTGCTCCGTGCTGCACGGTCTTCCTCCTCTACCAGTGGTCAGATGGGGAATGAAAGTCTCGGAGGTTTCTGCCTTTGTCTTTCTACCTCAAAATTACTGTAAGGAATAGCAGAGCCTGGTAGGACCCAATGATTGACTCATTTAGGTTGCTAGGATGTTCTGATAGAAGAATCCGACTTGTCTTTGTAACTGTTGCTCACCCCAAGTAGCACTAGTTCAGTAAGTCTATCCATGTAAGTAAGTCTTTGCTGATATGACTAATGATGGCAGATTCTGTCCCTAAGTTAATGCAAGAAACTCTCTCAGGCTCAGGAGAAAGCAGCATGACTCGGATCAAGCTTTATAAATAAAAATTTTAAATCCCACTTTGTAATGTGCCATTTGGCTCCTGCTGAAGTTGGTCTAAAAAGGCTGTACTGAATAATAAAAAAAGATCAAGCTTTTGATGTTAAGTTGCATGTTCAAGCATAAAATCCAGCCTTGATGATGAAGCTTAGGCTGGCTTTTTTCACTCAGGCAGAGACACTAAACAAGACCCTTACACAATTTCATGTTTAGAGGAAATGTCTGTGAATTTTTTAAAAATATATATATATTTGACGGATAAGTAATCAGGAAACATCTGGCCAAACTGAAGGCAACAGAAGTGATTCCAATCAAAGGTAGTTCATTGAAAGCTTTTCTTCTCGACTCCAACAAAAACGGCAAACTTAGCACTTAAAGAAAGAAAGAAAAATGCAGCTTTCTGATGAAGTGTTAAAATGGCAGACAGTGAAACGTGCACATACACATATCCAGCACAAGAAGCTAAATAGATTAAGAGGAGAACACACGGGGCTGTGCATACGTGGAGGTGTGTGCCAAGGGCCTAGTGGTAGGGCCAGTGTTTTGACACTGTCATGGTGCTTTTGATCAAATTCCCAGAAGGAACGCGGTTCCAAGGATGACATGTCGTTGGAAAGGCCGACTGCCGGATATGGCGGCGTTTGCCTTGGAAGCGCCCGGCCGCGCACGGGGACGGATGGGACACATCCCGGAGTGGACGAGCCCGGGCCGTGCGCGCTCGTCACCGCTGCCCTCGGTGCGGCCGCTCTGCGGGGCGCGGCAGCCGTCAGCCCCGAGCTTGACCGGGTTATCTGGCCTCTCCACAGGCTCCATTGAAGCCAAGCACAGAATAACAGGATACCCCATCGGAGTGTTTCATGACGGATGCTCTCTTTCAGGGGGGCTGTTTCTGCTGGCACATTTTGCTGGGGATCTTTGCCCGCATTTAGTGAACACCAAGTGTTTTGGAGGCTGTTAAAAGAAATATCTGGAGTGTTTGGACGCTTCCCTTGGCTAATTGTATTGGAAGGACTTTGTGGTCCTCAAGGGGTCATGTTTTCTCATGATATTTTGGCTGTTGTAGCCTCGTTAAAAATAGTCCTGCAGAGTTTTTCATCCTGGTTGATCTACAGGTATCTAATTTCTTCAAGCTCTGTGTCCCTTCTTTCATGGCACTCCTGCCCAGTAGAGGTGAAGACTGGAGGACTGTCTCTGTGCTCATTAGGCTCTCATGGCCTAATTCTGGTATCAGGCTCCACAGACCCAGCCTTTCTATATTTACAATGCACTAAATCAAAAGCCCAGAGCAAAACTTAGGGTATTTCAGAGAGTTCTGCATCCAGCTGCAGACCTAGGGTTTGCCAAGCAGGTCAAGAGGGGAAACAACAAGGCCCTAGAGAAGAGCTGAGAGAGGAGAAGTGCTGGACGTGCATCCTCATTTCCCTGCCTCTCTCTGCCCAGAAAAGGAGGAAGGGGAAGGAGGGAATGGGAGCTCCAGGACAGCATCCATTTTAAGCTGCTTCTTACGCAGCTGGAAACCATTGTGATACCATCGGCTGCCAGGGAGAGTTGTGAGATTTGGCAGAACTCAGAGGAAAAGAGGTAGCAGCTAAATCACTTGTGAACAGTGAGAGCCTCAAAGACATAGCGAGGGGCCCTGCTTTGCTGGCCACTGTGGTCCCCATGGTGGGACAGCCCCGGAGCCACCACCAGCCCTGCATGAGGGTGAACGGCACCCAAAGACCTGGAACTGCTCTGGCAATTTGTCACCGTGCCAGTGTGTCCCCAGCCACAGAGAGCGGCTATACCCTCCAACTGGGACTGATATATTATTCAGTAAGGAAATATGTGCTCTGCACTCCACTGCAGAAATCCTCTGCAAAGCAAGAAGAGGAAGTGTGCAGTATATTGTGCTCCAAATTAATTGCTATTATTTTGGTTAAAACCCATTATCATATAAATATTTTATTAAGAATGTGATTAAATCTTTCTTGCTTATGAACTGTGACAACTTTAAAGCCTAACCTTTTACAGTTTGGTGCCACATCATTATTTTGCTCATTAGCTACGTTTCGTAATTCGATCTTGTAATATGCTTTGCCATTTGGAGCCTGCCTGTGTGTGCCAAGTTCAAATCAATGCTGTTAGTTATTTGTGCCACCATCGATAATTAAACAAAAATTAAAAGCAATTTAACCTTGCGGTGCGGTGTAGGGTAGATCAGCCTTCCGCAAAGGAAGGGGCTCATGGAGCACAGCTGATAATTCGCTCTGCAATGTGCAGAGTGTGCAAAGTAGTGCAAAGTGGTGGGGTAACTTGGGGTGTCTTTGGGACAGAGCCACCGAGGATCTGCTTCTCCAAGGTGCCCGCTGCACAAAGCAGAGGGGTTACCTCTAAAGGCAGCTGTCCCCCTCTCCTCCTCCTGCCTCTCCTGATGTCCCAAGCTGTGGCTTTGGGTAGGTCTCTGATCCCTGGTCCCCAGCAGGACCAGGTGAATAGCAGCTCTCCAAATGCAGAGCAGATCCCTCCCTGCCTACTCCAGCCCTCAGTGCCCACTTTCCTTCTTTAACCTGTGCACAGAAGCTTCCTTACACGGTCAAAGATGCTATTTTTAGGTTTGCCAATTAATCCAGCTCCGCTTGAGCTGGATTAGCAATCACATACCCCCTTAATTATAGGTGTGTGAACTGCAGACTGGCAGCTGTTTTGACATTCTCAGCTGGCAAATTTGCCCTCAACAGCCACCAGCCCAGGCTGATGCGGGCTCGTGGCTGCCACGCTCGTGCCCATCTGCTGCGATGGCATCGCGCCTGCTCTCAACTGCCTTGGCCGCCTGCCCTGGGACACAGGTGCCAGGCAGCGATGAGTTGAGATGGGCAGACCTTTTCATTTTCTTTTCTCCTCCATTTCTTTTCTTTTCTTGTTTCTTTTTTTTATCTCTTCCCTGCAGGAAATTCTCCTTTGGGCCCCCTGGGCCTTTCCTTTCCCTCAAGGCATCTGCAAAGGAGAAGGAGCCCAGGTGGAAGGCTTTGTGGCAGGTGTCTGGGGGCAAGCATGGTGTCCCCAAGCTGGTGGCCTCCACACGATAACTCCCTATGGAGGGTAAACATACATCAGCTTTTTGTTATTTAATGTGTCTAGTGGAACTTTTAAAAGTGAAAACCCACCATAATGCCCTCTTCTAAAGCTTCTTTTTTAGCTAAATGCTGGCTTCTCAGAGCAAGAACTTTGTGACCGAAGGTAACATTTTAAATTAAAATACACTTCCTCTGCTACTGGTCCCAGCCTCTACGTGACACCTGGCAGCACCCTGTGCTGGGAGTGTTTTTCCCAACAGGTTGTGATGGTCTGTGTCCTATGGGATACCGCTTGTCTGCTTTATAGTGGTTGCCTCACTTTGCCATGGTGTTGCTTTTAGATGAGAGCTTGGTCCTACCTGCATAGGCTGGAGCTGGACCTGAAATATTCTCACGAATCCTCAGGGAGCTCTAAGCAGCCAGGATAGAGGTTGGGCAAGCTGCCTGGATTGTACTGTCTTCCTCTTTGTGTGTGTGTGTGTGTGTGTATGTGTTTGTGTGTGGTTTTTAATTGCTCTGTAGTCTTCATAGGCTGTGCTGATGAGAAAAAGATCTGTGAATGAGCAATACCTGAGCAAGGAGGTAATTCAATCACCAGTGCATAGGGAAAGAATAATTCACTGGCGACTCCAGGCTGAGGGATCCTGCCAAGGCATCGTGTCCAGCTCCACCGCCTAATGGTTTTAATGCCTGGTGGTTGTGGGCTTTTTTTCCTCCTTTCTTATTCCTGCTAACTGGAGTTTTGACAATAGACGCCTTAAATGCTGTTTGATCTTAACAAATGCTTCTATTTTTTTGGTTTCAGTATCACATAAAATGCTTTTGATTCTAGTGAACAAAGTGCCCTCCCTGGCTGCGATCCATGTAGAGATGCTCCTGTCATTTTTATCACTGTTTCCCCAGCACTAGCCCATGACAGTGCTGCGCCGTCTTCCTGACAACCACGCTCCACCTCTTTGATCCCTCTTAATTCTCTGCTCCTGAAATCAACTCTCCAGGCTACTCGGTGATTGGAAAAAAATGCCCGCTGAAGACAACAGTTCGTTATTGGAGATTTATCAAGGACATACATTAATTGGGTGAGGCAACCTTGACCGCTGAGCCCGCGGGGTGCATGAGCAGCTCCTCGCGCACAGGGCGGCAGCTGGGCTCCCCATGGTGGACGTCTGTCCCTGTGCAGCTTCTGTACACGTTCCTCCGGGTTGGCTGGTTGAGGGTGACGTCCCAGAGGTGGGCTGGAGGCCCCTTGAGCGTGCTTGGCTGCTGACAGCTGCCAAAGGCAGGCACCAGGTATGGATACAGAAGCACAGGCCAGGCAAGGGGCACATGCTGGCCTAGAAGCCATGGGCTTTCAGGATGAGATACTTCTGAGGCACTCAGTATTTACTCTGTTCCTCCTCCAGCCCATAGGAGTTTTACCTTGAAATATTTCAGCTGAGACTCAGGGATGAGAGCTAGGGTGGAAATAAGTGAGAATTCCCTGGTATTTCTGAGCAAGCCACCTATTCCTTGTTAAGTGTCAGTGCAACTTGTAGCTTTATGCGTCCATTTGGAAAGAGCTGTGTGTGTCTGGAAGAGTCTGAGGAGGGGAAAGCAGAGGTACCTGGTCTGATGAACTTCTAAGCCTCAAAATTTTGGGTGGGATTCTAGGGTGAGCCTTTCAGGCTGTCCCTGCCTAACGTGTTTTCTGTGCAGTCAACAAGGAGTGGAGGTTGCTCAGAGAGCGGCATTGGCTCTTCATCACACTTTGCTGTGGAGGTTGTTTTGGGTCAATGTGATGTTTTATGTGCACTTGAGGCTCACAGGAGCCCATGTGAGGCTGGTCACCAGCGCATGCAATACTGATGCCTGGGACAAGCATCTCGATCTCCTGCTCCCACTGTGAGTCATGCCTCTTACACAAGCCCGCTTCCCACCAGGCAAAGGAGCAAGAAAAAGCAGGACAGTTTCATGTTTAAAAATGATTATCAAAGAGTGACTCAGAAGACAGCAATTCTGCCCATCCTTAGCCAGCTGTGAAGGAGCACCAGTGGGTGAATTCCAGGGGCTTTGTGCATTGCCCACATTACCACTTGTGGTGAGACCAACACTCTGGTGTGACACATACCAGTGGCAGTGACACCACTGCGCATCTGCTCAGCATATGAGGGGCTGTCACAGTGTTTTTTGGACTCTGCTTTAAATAAAACAGCAATAAAATAGCTCTGGTAGCCATCATGTGCAATCAGGCAAGAGCAAGGGGGAGTGTTCCCAAGGCTCCTTGGAGGCCTATTGCATCCAATCCTGTATTTATCAAGGAAAAGAAAGAAAATCTTAGGGGGAAAAGAAAAGCCCTGAGACTGAGTCTCCAGAAGAGCTTACTTGCGTGTCCCCAGTTCCAGATAACTCAAAGTGTCCGTGGTAGAAACACCCTGTGGGCTAGCAGGTGGCAAAGCTTCCTGTAAGAACAGGACCACGGCCTCAGAACATCTCCCCAGCTCCTGGAGCAGCTCTGCAGGCAGTCCTGGAGCAGCTGCTCAATTCAAAAGCCTGGAAGGAAGGCAAAGGGACTCCTAAAACTGCTTCTCTCTCTCTCTCTCTCATGCTTAGGGATACTGAAGACCTGGTTGGGAGCTGATACCAGGGCTGGCAGAGCTGCAGAAAGGGATTACAGGGGTGCACACTGCTCCCTGCCGCAGCAGCCATCTCTCACTGCAGCAGCTTGGTGGCTCTTGGTGGGGATGTGGGCTTCTGTGTGGGCTCAAAACCGTGTCTCTAAAGTACCTGGAGATCTTCTGGCAGAACAGAACATGTCCATTTTCCTAAGTAATTCCAAATCTGGAAACATTCAAAATATAGTCCCCTTTGAACCTGAAAACAAAGGCATGTCTCTATATTTGGCCCCTCTAACCCTCCCACAGTCCAGGGCACTCTTAGTTGCATGCAAAAATATTTCCATATATTGCTATCTATCTGATGTGGTCAAGGAAGATGCCCAAGAAAAGCTGGAGGAGAAACATGTTGCTTCCTGGTCATTTCCTAAAGCCATCAGCAGTGTCTTTGATAAGAAGTTGGGAACATTTGCTGCTTTGATGAGTAGTAGGCCATTCAGAGCCCCCTCTCTTGTGCTGCCAACAAAGATTGTGTGGGCCCTGCCAGCCTGCTCCATGCCTCCCCGTTCGCGCAATAGCCAGTGGGAACCACAATTAGCGTCTGCTGCAATTTCTTCATTATCATAATGACAGTGCTCAGCGAAATATATCGGAGACATTGGATGGTGACACCCTGATGCTGGAACCATACGATGCCACATGGAAAATCATGGCATGGTATAAAAACTAGGCTTTTATATGGTACAGCTGCCTCTGCATAATGCCCTTGTAATTTATCAGTGTACGGCATCTGCTTCTTTGCTGTCATTCTTCGACTTTCAGACAACCATAATCTCAAGTGTCTTAATAATAACACAGACCTGCCAGACAGGGGAGGCGGCCGGGGGGATACTGCTCCATTTGTGCCCTTCATCTCACATGCAAGGGGAAAAGCAGCAAAATGCCAAGTGTGAGAGGCCTTGGGGGTGAGCAGGACAGGCCGAGGGGACGCGGGAGGAGGGTGGTGGCTGTGCCGCAGGTCCCCAAGGACCCTGCCGCTGGTGGCACGTGTCAGCCGCTCTTCCTTGGCTAGCCAGGCCTGGCCGGCTTCCAGGCAGCGGCTCTTCCTGAGGCGAATTGCCCTTCGCAGGCCTAATGGAAGCCACGTGGGCCACCCTGCAGCGTGAGCATGAGCGTGCACAGTGCCCATGGGGGCCTGGCCTGGCCTGGCTGCCACAGGAACTCGCAGCCCCAGCTGGGAGGGTGGCAGCGTGGCCAAGAGCTTAGCAGGGTCACCACAAAGCCTGTGCTGTGTTAGTGACTGTTGGAGGGATCTTTTCCTTCCCATTGCTGGCCCCGGGCACCCACAGCAGTTTGGGGGAGACCTGGGTCTCCCACCTGCTCTGCAGAAATGAGTGTGAGCACTGCAGCACCCAAGGCCTCCATGTGAGGTGGCCTGGCCCAGGGTTCCTGTCCCTCCAGCCTCTCTGCCTTCCCTTCTATGGGAAATGGGGCTGTGCTCTGCCCTGACCGAGCTTGAGGAATCTCTTACAAGAGTCCAGGCATGAAATCTCCATCTGGCTGACACATCATCGCCCAAATCACATTAATCTCCTGGTGCATCCCCTACTGAAGCCGGGGGAAATTTATGGAGTACGACTGAGCCCTAAATGTGAACTACTCTGCCGAGAACAACTGTGGGCGCCTAGCCAGCTCCTCGCTCTAGTTACGTAGGTGTAAATCCACCAGCATTGCTGGGGTTAGGTCACCCTCATCCCCGGGGAAGCAAGGGAGGACTTGACTATGTCCTGTTCCACAGCCGAGCTGGGTAGGCTGGAGAGTAGTCCCAATGATGACTGGAAACTGAGGAACATGTATGGGGACATCCAAGGCTAGACTCAAAAAAAAACGAGGCTCTTTGAAAGGCTCTGAGTGGAGTTTGGGATATGGGAAGTGCATTCTCGGTTCAGGCATCCCCAGTGAACCATCCTTCTCAGTAGATCTCTGCCCTGCACCAAGGGATAGGATAACCATCACCTCCCTGTACCTCCCCTTCAACCTGCATAAGCAGCAGTGGGATTTGGCCAGGAAAGGGTTAAGGGCAGGTCCTCATTACTGCTGATGAGCTGCACCTGGGGGAAGAGGGAGCTGGAGGTGGCCTCCCCTATAAGAGGGAGGCTGTGGAGGTGGGCACTCCTTTTAGACAGATGCTGCCCGTGTGTAGAGAAGAAGCCCTTGGCTTGGTTTTGGGACTTGATGAAAAGGAAGATCTGGGATTACGGAAAGGACAGTGGTGAGCAATGGTCCTGATTCTGTTCTGGAAGGGTGGGGAGGCTCATGGTGATCCTTTAGAAGCATAGTGTGGCTCAGAAGCATGGCTGGAGAGTGGTGCCTACAGGGTAATGAGGACTTGCTGTGGGCTTGAGGTCTTGCTTGGCTGGTGTGTGTGTTCCTCTGAATTTACCAAACTTCTGTGGCTACCTCACCTCCTATGAGGTGTTTTGCTTCTGTGTGTATGTTAGGCTCTGCACCTTGCCCTAACTATGGCCAGGACCCATAGCTGAGACATTCCCTGAGGCTTTGACCCAGTGGATAGGTTTGGGTCATCCATGGATTGGCCTATTATTTCCTGTAGTGTAGTGTAGTGTATCTCTCCCTATTTGAAGAAGTGACAGCCTAGCTGCTGGTGATCTAGCTAGCTGTCCAGGCCTGTAGTAGACATCAGAGAAGCATCCAAGAAACCTTTACGTTTCAATATCTAACCATGTAGAAGGGGCTGTTTTGATAGAGACTATGGGGTGAGGCAGGTGACTCCGTAATGATGATAGCAATTCTGCCATTCTTGACCCTAGTCCTGCTGAGGTTAGGTGGCCTCCTGACTGCTGCTTTTGATTGTGGCTCAGCTGATGGAGGAGATCACAGTGGTGGGGTAGTGGCTGATGGGCAGTTGTCACTAGATGGTGCAATTGCACACTAGCTCATGAGCTGTCATCTGAAGAGGGTGGACACATAGCCAGTGCTGTCAAGAAAGGCCTGGTTGTCACTTGTGTTTAGTGTGTTCAGCTATGTGTGGGGCTGGTACTCCGGGAAAGCTTGGAGAGAGCTACACTCTGCTCCTATGGGTTTGTGTGCTGCTGCTCCTCACAGACAGGGCTGGTGTCAGCCTGAGGCACCCAGGGCCAGGATCTGCTCCTGTGCTAACTGCTTCCTTATGAAGAAGCCCTGTGTGTGGTTGCAAATCCAGTCATGCTTTGGTTATTTTAGAGACAAATCCTTTGGTTAGGTGGGCCATGATAGACATACATGAGATAAAGGAGAGGTCAAGCTCTGATAGTGCTGCCTTTCCACAGGAGCAACAGGATGTGGAGTCCCCAGTTTGGTCATGCAGCAGTCCCCCTTTTAGAAGGGCAGGAGTCCCTCCAGGAGTGTCATTGAGTTGGCTTCAGACAGGTATGGAAACCTTATCTTTTGATGTTGTCCTGATGTTTGGCCTCTCTGTGTGGAAATATGGTGGAGGAAGGAAACCAGGAAGATGGATTTTTATGTTAACTGACTTCACTGGAAAGGAGATTTGCAGAACAGGGCATTTCATTTAAAAGAAAAATGTGTACATGCGTTTAAATGTGCACTCTGAGTAAATCTGTACTTCAATTGTCCAAATTCTTCTGTAGTGCTGCTGACTGGGTGGGTTTTTACATAACTGTCATTTAAGTGAGATTTGATCCTGCTGATGATCTTTGCTGTACAAGGACCAAGTGCATTCAACACAGTAACCTGCAGAATTGGTTTTTAGTGGTGTAGAGCTTAATGGGCATCAGAGTCTCCTTATCTTTCAATATCGCAGCAATTACTTAACCACCATCATTTGTCTCAATAGGGTAGTAATGTCAGTCATTTTATAATGGATATTAGTAATCCAATATACACACAGTTGATACTCTTCCAATAGCGCTTTGACTTGCGGGCTGGATTCAGTAGATGAAACATGCAGCAATCAAGAGGGCCCTCATTTTTGATTTTAGTACACTGAAACTTGTAGTTACTTGTCCTTTTGAGGCAGGAGGAAGAGCAGGGTTATTTTGCATTGCTCACTGTTACATTTGGAGATAAGCACTGTGTTACTTAACCAGATTATATGTGACAAACTACAGCTATTGACCTTACTTGGGACAAAATTTACCTAGAGAAGGTTTCTAGGTAGGGAAAGGGATTCCTGGCTCAAATGAGTATAGATGCTGCCGAATCCACCTTGCCATCTGAGGCAGAGCTTGTTTAGTTTGTTAGGCTGGCTAAACTCTTTGGCCAGTATTCAGCTGTGAAGCACCTCTCATCCAGGTCATTTTAGGATACTGGGGTTAAACATTGATTGTAGTGGAGGGCTCTGATGCGTAGCAAGTCAGTATAGCTCGGTGGCGTGTTAGCTGAGCCAGCACTTACCGGCCTGTTGGTCCTCAGCACATATGTTAAGGTGAGCAAGCTTAGCTGCTAATGGAAGCATAGGGCAGCCTGTGTTGGTGACAGGCACAGGGACTGGTCCAGCCAAGAAGGGTAAAGTCAGGCTCACTTCTAAGCCAGGTCAGGCTTGAGCAGCCATGGGAAGCTTCCTGCACCATGAACGCTGAGCTGTACTGAGGTAATTTGCTGAAGTGTTGCCTATAAAACCAGATGTCCTTTTAAAACAAACAGAAGGTCCAGTTCAGAAACCCAAACGCTGTCTGCTTCTTCCATGCAGAGGTTAAATGATCCAAGACAACCTGCCCTCTGTTCATGTGGCAGCCTGTCCTGGCCAAGCGGGCATCTGGTGGGTTACGTGGAAGGCCTTTGTGCTGCTTTTCAGGATGGGGGCTGCCAGGCTGGCCCCACAGTTCCAGAATGTGCAGGAGGGAGCAACCTGGCTCAGGGCTGATTCTCTTTGCATTATGGAGCTGGTTTTTGGCTTTGGGCAGAGAAGGAGGTTTCATGTGGGCAGTGGGGTAACGTGGAGGCTTGAACTTTTGCGTGTGGCAGCCTGTTTGCTTGACTAGGGCTTTTCTGTCCAAGAGCCCTCACCTACTTGCTTGGGATGTGAGGTGTTTTCAGAAGAGGCAGATCCCTGTGCAGCCTTTCTGAAATCCCTGGTGCTCTTCTACATCAAAGATGCAAATCTCACCATAAAAGTAAACTGATTTTGCAGCCTATGGCCTTCCCCAGCCTCCCCTACCCCTTGCAAGGGAGCAATTTGGGCCTGGGGAGCCGGACCCTGTGAAAAAGCAAATAGCCCATGGCATGGGCTAGTGCCATGATTTTTGGAGTGCTCCAGCCTCCATGTAACTGCTCGGACAGTCCCTTCCATGAGAAGTGAAGCTCTTCAGGCCAGGAAGATCTAAGTGATTTCTGGAAAAGCAGCACAGCTTGCCCCAGGAATTTGCCAAAAAAGACTGAATGCAAACAAAGTCAATATGTGTGTTGGTTTATTTAACAAAGTGGCATGCGTGTTCCTCACTGAAAATAAAATGTTTACTTTGGTGAATATAGCACTAAGTTAATACATTCAGGTGAAATGTTCCTCGACCAAAGTACAGTCGTACCACCAATACAGCCAACTGCAAACAGGAATCTGACAAGTCTCTGAACAAACATGTTACGCCACAGAGTGAGTTGGAACTGCATTCCTGAGTGTTTTTGCCCAGCCTGGGTGTCCCTAAGAGGAATGGATGAGCAGGCTATAAAGTAACCTCCTCACTGGATTAAATATGTGATTAGTCTTTATAGGGTTCAATGTTAATTAACACATGCACAGAAAGCTTCTTTCCTGCTTTTCCCTGGTGATATTTTAGGGGTCAATCTAACAGTCATTCCTTGTCCCTCAGTTATACATAGAGGTTAGGAATGGAAGGGACCTTAGTAGGGCTTTATTTTGGCTTCCCAACTGAAGCAGAGCTGCTGCCATCACCAGTTTGGGTCACCTGTAAGTTGGTCTACCTGAGCCTTGGAAGCCTCTATGGATGGAGACATCTGAGTGGCTCCCTTTAGCTTTGTGTTCATCACTTCTGTGCAGTTTCACCCTTTGGAGCAGTTGGAGCAAGGCAGCACAGTTGGTCTGGAGGTTGCCAGTGGAGACTATTTTAAAAATATGCACTTCCAGTCAAAATAAATACTGAGCACTTCCAGGTTGCTGTTGCCCTTGAGTCTGAGGTCTGCTTAGTCCATTTCTCATTGATAGGAAATCACACATACCCTACGGCTTCAAAATTAAACCTGCCCTTAGGAAATGCCTCGCTGGTGCTCAGCTGTGAAGCCTGAATTCTCATGTTCCTTTTAAGAGATTTTTTTTTTTTAATGTAACTATTTCAGTTGGAGTTAACCTGGTGAGCACTGCTGGGAAAAGCAGGTCTGAATTTGAATGCTCCCTCTCTGAGTTGCTTTTGGGGGAAGTGGTGTAGTTCTTATCTCCCTGGTCTCCCTCAGCAACATCTATTTACATGACGGTATGGGCTGCTGAAATAGTTATCTTCTCCAAGACTTTTGTTTTGTTTCATTGGAAACCAATATTTTGGCTATGATGAGGCTTGAATTCTTTTGTGACATATTTAATCTGGGTTCAATGGCTTGCTCAGGTCCCAGAGGTAGAAAGTGGAGTAGAAATAAATACTGGGAGGAATTGCTAGGATGTAACAGAAACAAAAAACCCTGGAATCTTAGCAATTTGGCAGGAAGGCTCTACTGTTTTTTTCTAATGTGGCTCATAATTCTGCTCATGAATTCCAGCTCAGGAGGGAGGCAGATTGTCTCAAAACTGCTGCTGGCAGAGCCACCTGCAGGGACCTGCTTCTCCCAGGGATGGTGACCATGAGCTGGGCCTAAACCTGCCTCCTTTGTGGCTTCTTCCTGGTCTCTGCTGCTCCAAGCTTGGAGTCTGCCCATCCTTTTCCCCTCTTCTTGCCTGTTCTGGCTGGGAGCCCTTTAGATGAGGGGCTCTGGAGAAAGGCAGAGCAGGAGGGTTTTGTCCTGTTAGTGCCTGGAAATGCTGCTATTTCCAATTGCCACAGCAATCTTTTTTTCCCCTCTATACTTGAACAGTCTTTGCCTGACTATGTATTTGCATGGTAGCCTGGAGAACTTCACTTACTACTTTATCAAGCCTTATCTATTTCTTCTCTGAAGTCAGTATGGCAATGAGTGTTTTCTCACTTATCTGTGTAGCTGCCACAGCTATTGGACAGCAGAGATGGGGAATACTAGAGATGGGGATATCTAAGCAGATCACTTCCTTGCAATGCATATAAATTATTCCAGGAATTGGTTTTAATGCAGTATTTATCAGGCCATACAGGGCATTGCATCTCCCATTGCAAAGCTTGGATCTGAATCTAAGTAGAAACTCTTAGAAAGTTTACATCCAGGTTTGGCTTTGAGGCAAAGATGGGTGTTATCTGTACAAAATAAACTTTTTTTTGCCTGATAATCCCCTGTGATGTAGCAGAAGGGAGATTACGTGACTGGACTTGTTGAAATGGAGCTGGCGTCTCCAGCATATTCCCACCCTGGAGCTGGGAGGTTTTTTCCTGTTCCTTCCTGCCCTAGGCCCATGTAGACTTACCCATGGGAGATGCAACCTTAGCACAGGGACATCTCTCTTCTTCCTCCTCTTCCTCCTCCTCTCTTTCCACAGGTGGTAAGTGGCCAGGGGTGTCTCCTTCACCTGAGCAGGACTCACATTGCGCCTTCCCCATCGCATGCTTGTGTTTGCACAACAGGGACCAGCTCAGCCTAAATAATGCGGTGCAGTATCTGATCTGGCGCAGATCGCTTTGCTGGCTTTGTAAAGTTAATCAGTTGACATGTTGCTGTTGGATCAGGAAGGCTAAGTTTGCCTTAAATAATTAATGATGATTAATTAAACACGGCTAATTGTGAAGCATTAAAAGGAAGAAAGAATCTTGTTTCTTCTGTGTCTTGCCTAGATGAACAAATAGCAGTAGCAACTTACAGAGCTTGGACAGTGGGAGATGAATTTACATTTATGTTTTGTGATGACAGCTCTATCCCCAAGGTTTGACCTAATTACTATATCTTGTCTTGGTTTCTGTCTGGAAGATATTGTTGCTGTCAGAGTGGCAAATGCAGCTAATTGAAGCACCCTGTGGTTCCTTTAAAATATTAGCGTAGTGAGTCTGTTTTATTTTGTAAGTGCAAATGAGAATGTTTATATTTCTGATTTTTTTTGGTGACTGTCTTATCAAATATATTATCAAAACAAATATTCATCTAGAACTCCTGGAGGATATTTTCTGAAGAAACATTTTGAGAGCAATTTCTTTAATGTGTTTGATAATCATTAAAATGCTGATGGAAACTATTGAGATGACTGCATTTCTGACAAAGTTAGGGAAGCAGTCAGGCAGACAAGAAAGCAACATAAATGATTTTCAGTAACAGGTAATTGAAATGCCTCTTATGTAGGAGAAATTTACAGGCTCAGAAATCTCTGGTAACTTCTGTTTTCCCACTGCCTGATCTTAGAGCTACTTAGCAGCAACTTCCAGTAGTTTGCCTTAACCATCTGGGGGATCTTCACCATATAAATAAAGTGGGTTCTACCTAATAGCATTCAACAGAGAAACTAGCAAAGAGGAATATAGTGCCTCCCAGTGTCATGTTTTTTAGACAGGCACTTTGGAATTGGGGGGATTTAGAAGCAGTATAAGATGTTTCTGAAAGGAGCCTCTTTCCTTTGCTCCCACTCAGTTACAAAATTTGTTTCCTAATCCTGAGATGCATCAGCACAAAGAGACCACAGAGGTTTAAAAGACTTTCTTTGGCTCTGTTAGGCAGTTTCTTGCAGGGAACTGGCAAATGCCTACTGGGTGCTTCAAGATTTAAATGGTTCTGTAGCCTCCTCCCAGAGAAGGTGAGAGAACAGGTTAAGCAGATGAGCTTACAGGTCTCTTAGCCGGTTTCAAAATTAATGTGAGATCTTTCTGGTCCTAACTTTCAAAAAGAACCCCAGTGAGTCCCTGAACCACAGTGGGCTTTGCAGGGTGATGCCTTGTTGCAAGATGTCTTAAGGTGGGTGCTTTCTCCAAAACACGATGCTCTTAAACCAAAGAGGTGAAGACAAAGAGTTTCTTGTTGAAAAAGGTATGTGCAGAGAGATGTGGCAGCAAGGTGTGAGTTACTGGTGTGATGTCTTGCATTGCCTTTCACTCAGGCCTTGCCTGTTCATTGTCTGTAGTGACAGCTTGACTTATTCTTACTCCTCTGGCAACGTGTTTCTATGTGAGTATGTGTATTGGTAGTACATGATTAAAGGCATTCTAGACAGCGATAACTCACTGATAGCTTTGCTCTTGATAGGGAAATAGGAGAGGTTTTGCCACTTTGGCTGCAATTCCTGGAGATCAGCATGTTAATGAAGCAGTCAATGAACTTTGATTTGGATGTTGTAATGTTCCTTGGGCTGCGGGACTTATCTGGATTGCTCTCTGGAGGAGCCATGTCCTGTCTGCCTCGCAGGGAAGCTCACAGAGCAGTCCATAAATCCACAGTAATGCACAGACTGGATTTGGTTTTAATCTGATCTGCCCCACGTCACAGAACGTTGCCAGCTGGTTCATCTGGCTGAGGTGCCTGCGGTACTGATATAACCTCTATGTGCAATGGTCTTTTCTCCCAAGGCAAAAGCAGTTTTTCAGTCTAAATTCTCCCTACCTGGCGGCAAAGCACAGTGGCTTAATAAGACCAAGCGCTGGAAATATTTATGCTGTGGGATGTCTCTGCTAAAATATGGCTTTCTACGAACTCCTGTGCCGAGTACACTGCAAGATGAGTGTGTTGTAATGTTTCAGAAGAGACATTAAATGCTTTAATGTCTCAGAAGAGATCTATTAGATCTTGAATTTAGATGGATGCCAAGGCATATCTGGATCTGCCAATACCATTTACATTTCAAAAACAAGTATATCAGATGAGAGGATGTTAATGCTGCCTGACTTGAGAAAGCTCCCAGTTGCAGCAAGGCAGCTGTTCTCTACCTACTTATCCCCAAAGTAGGCATTATTGGAGCAGGGCTCATGCACTCCGCTTCTCTTCACCACCCCATGAAAAAGCCTGTGTTTCAGAAGAGCTGGGAAGGAGAGGCTCCTGGTTTAACACTGCAATGTCTCTGTTTCTGCACACAGGCAAGCTATGCAATTCCTGCTAGCAAACTTATTTGTAGCCACCGAAATCAGGGAGCTGCTTTGGCCGGAGCAGCTGAAGTCTTCCTGGTGCCTTCTGCATTTTAGTGCTCAAGTGAAGGTCCAGAACCACAACCTGCAGTTTGCAGCAGGCTGGCAGCTGTCTAGGTGCTTGCAAAGAGTTAACTGGCACCCCTGGTTGCACGACAGCCTGCAGCTGCCTGAGCCTTCCCCTCCAGTGTTTCTCTCCACTATTTCATCAAAGCAACAGGCATGGATTTAATTTTCCATGACTGACTTATGAAATATGATCCTTGCTGTAATAAAGAAATTATTTGGTTGGTAATGGATACATAAGAAATCAATTTCCTTTTTTAAAATTAGGTAGGATTAACAATGAAGCAAACAAGTAGTGTGAGGGGGCGAAGAGTAGTGGGAGAAAGACCCAATGGACCAGAGACAGGGCTGACTGCACTGGGATGTGTTGCTTGTTACGACGCCTTTGTTAATAGCTTTGCTGAGGCTCTTGCAGCTGTAGTGTTTCTTCCAATGTATATTCATT
>JAVCKT010036855.1:0-20098 GCA_032273925.1 Rhynchotus rufescens | reverse complement strand
CCTCACAGTGAAGAAATGCTTCCTGAAGTTCCTGTGGAACTTCCGATGCTTCAGTTTGAAGCCATTTCCTCTAGTCCATGTTCCAGTGAATGCCCCTGAAAGCAGAAGTAGCACTGCCAACTGTTCCGAGCACTGCCCTCTTCCCAGCAGTGCTGATCTGGAGTAATTTACCTGTATTGAAAGTGGCAAACTAAATCTGACAGTGGTTTATATCGCTGAGAGAAAGGAACAAAAAATGCTTTCTGTGAGTGTATATCTGTCTCTGGAATACCTATGTGAATTGTTTATCTGTAGCTGTGATGCATTCTCTTTTGATGTCTCTCAAGCTAATTTGGGAATGAGCCTAAATGGGAATCCAGCCTAGCTGGTTCATTGTTTGGGTTTTGTTTATAAGATTGTAGGTAGCAACTTTTGTTAATGATTGATTTCCTAAATGCTGGGTTGCTGTTGTTCTTCTCTGGAAGATGAGAGGACAGCTTCGTGCATGGAAAATGGATTTGGAAACTGCTGTGGAGATGCAATAAATACAAACCAGAAGCAACTGCAGGCACCAAACCTGTTTTACTGGCAGACTGCAGGTATTGAGCAGAATGATGTTTGCTAATCAGGTGGCCTTAACTAACTTGTGTGGAACATCTTAGTTGGGATTGTGGTCCTTTGTCAGCATGGTGACATATAACTTAATCAGTTAAAACACTCAGAAGGGGCAAATTCTGCTATCACTTTCTCACTAGTGCAAAACTAGAATGGTTTTGAACTCTCTGCTTGCACTCTAAATGTACAGGGATGCTAAATGACTTTGAAAGCTGGCCACCAGTAGAAATGCTCCCCTTCCATCAGGAAGATGGGCTGTGTATCCTGTAAACTCTTTTGACATCTCTAGTCATTGCAATTAAAATACATTTTACCTCATCACATCAGATTAATATGCCTGATGCCCTGAGCACTGACAGAGTGAAACTGATACAGTGGGGCATAGTGATGGATGGCATTTGACAGGCATATAGTTGATACCTCTCTTAACATATATAAAGCACCTTGTCATGCTCTGTATAGCACTGTAGGGAGCTACTGGATAGGGAAGGGAGTGTGTGTGGGGAGGTGGTTCTGATTTGTCTTGTTTTCTCCAGTTTTTGAAAAACAGTAGCTGAAATGAATTTAGTGGAGTCCTAGAAGTCCTTCAGTTCCATCACTTGATTTAGCCGAGCCTTGAAAACAAGGGTATTTTTTTTTCCAGTAGTTCTCCAGCAACCTGATTTCATCATCTTCAGTGAGACCATCTCTGAGCTGTCCCTGGGTACAGTACTAATTCTGCCCTCTATCCTGTATCTTACACTTGAGAGAAGGTAGGCAGATCTTTGCACTTACCCATCCGTTCTCTCTGGGGAATGGACCCTTCTCTCTGATAATGGAGAAAGAAATGAATAAGGATCTTAAAATTCTGATACTTGGCCATATGTAATTACATAACTAGTATCTAATACATAACTAGTACTGATATGTCTGATATACTGATATAATGCATCGATATGTCACCACAAGGTTCCTAGATAATGATTCTTAAAGCAGCTGAGCACGTGGAAGATTAGTTTCTATCCACATCTTACATTTTGTGTGTTTCCTGGTCGGGCGGTAACTTTAGGTGTCAACTTCTGGCGACTGGACTATGCTGATGGACTGTACTGGTGTAAAGCCCACTGCTGCTGTAGTGTTTTGGGCATCGCAGTCTGCTTGAAGAAATTGCCTTGCGGATTCCTTGCAGGCACTGCATTGCCAGGCTCTGTCCAGAAGGACAGCACAGCCAAGTGAAGTAGGCAATTCAGAAGCTGCTGAGGATGTGAGCCAGAAACTGGCATTTTCACTGCTGTGAGTATGTATTTCCGAGCAGAGAGTAGAAAGTAAAGCTGGCCTTTGCATTGGCAGCATTTGTTGAAGGATTAAGGGACTGAGGAGCTGCGGCTCCTGAGTTGCTCAGTGTAATTTTAAAAAATGAGTTTGTATGAAAGGAGCAAGGGTTTGATGGGCAGAACTTGCCACGTGATTGCCTGTTTTGCGGTGGAGCAGAAATTCTCTGTTTCCATTTATGTTAATTCAGTATCTGTGGCTAATCCTGAGTTTAAAGAGCAATCTGTCCTGCTGTGTGGTTATAATGTACAGGGAGTCTTGGGCAACCTTTTTGTGCCTCCTCGCTATTTAGTGGTTATGCAACATGAGTGGACTTCGCTTTTTCCTCCAAGGATTTTTCCCATCGGCAGCTTTTCTGTGAGGGGGCAGCTCCTTTTAGCTGCTGCTGCCCTGGAGTTCACCAAGGTCTTTGCCTTCACCCTCTGATGGTAGAGAGCAAAAGGAAAAGACTGGGAAAATGCCCGATCACCAAGACCTTTTGAATCAGACTATATTTTCTGAGCAGCTGTCGATGGAGTGTATGTGAGATGATTATTGTTTGCAGAAGCTTTATTGATCTTGGCTTTGAAGCTTAGAAATCTGTTTACAGCAGCCTATAAAAATAAGTGGCTACTTCTTTTACTGAAGGTTAACACACTGTGTTTGTTTAATTGAATCGAAATGGCTTTTTGTTGTCTAAATGTCAGTGTTAATGAATTTTCAAGCAATTTTAGAATCTCCCGATGGATAAAAACATATAGATAAAAAGCAATATAGTAAGAGTGGTTACTAACCATTTTGTTGGAGAAAAGAATTGTCTTTGCTTTTGCTGACACAGTCATGCAAGAAATTCCTTTTAAGTTTCAAGCCTGTCTATTCTCCACATTGTTACTGGAATCAGTATTTCTTGAGCAATGTTGAAAGGAAAGGAATGCAGAAGGCCAAAAGTGAGACCTTTGGAATAGCAGAACATTTGGTCTGTTTTCTTATTTTAGACACCAGGCCTGGTAGAAGAGGTTTGTCTGGTTGCGTGCCAGCTCCTCTAGCGAACTACAGACAGAAAGAAGATCTCACTGCAGTGAAATTGCAAGGGTGGTTTTTTTTTTTTTTTTTTTTTTTTCTCTCTCTCTCTCCCCTCCCTGCCGCCAATAGCAGGAAAGATGGAAAGTTGTGGTATTACTTGGCTGCAATAAACCAGTAGGGTAGGGACCTTCTAGAGAGTTTTCTTGTTCTGAACCTAGTTTGTCAAGCCTTTCTTTGGTTTCAGTCCTGTGTGCTTTCCTGTGTGTTCCACCTTGCCCAACCACCTCAATACACACACACACACACACACACAGACACACACACACATACACACACACACACACACACAGTTGTGACTATTCAGGGAGCTGAAGCCTTGAAGAGTGAATCTACAAGAAGAGTTTTCCAAACAAGTGTGTACTGGAGCCAGGCTTGCAGCTTTCTCTGAGAAAGAGTTTTCTCAGGCTCTTTGCATAATAGTTCCCTGAATGCTGTATGAATGGGTTTTCTTAAAGACTTTGGGTTTTTTTTTTCCCATCATCTGAATGGTCCCATCATCTAAATGCTGGATGGTCCAATCATCTGAACGGTCCCATCATCTAAATGTTACATAATTGCTGTGGTCAAGAATGCTGTACGCTTGAAGTACAGGAGTTGAGATTCTGTCTTCTCCCCAGACACTAGAGCAAGTGTTGAGGTGTATGCAGAGTTCCTTGTCCATACCTCGGACCAGGATGTCACTGAGCAACGTGTTGGAAAACTAAAGCAAACATGGAAAATAAAAGTGAACAAAAATAAAATGGCAAAGGCTTGAAGGAGAGGTATATTTTAATCTTTACATGAAATGAGAATATTCAGCATGAAGCCAGCAAATGTATGTATCTTCAGAGCAACTTTGTAAGTGCTCACTGTGCGTATGTGTACATCCCCCCTGCCCCCAGTCCGTTTGTTGGGACCCCATATGGAGCATTGGGATTCCCCCAAGGAATGTCAGGTTACACAAATCATTGCTCTGTGTAAGGACTCTCAGATCTCACGATGCTCTCATGAAAGTTTGTTCATGGAAACAGGTTCATCTTCTATTAAATGTGATCTCCAGGGAATGGTTGATAAAATGCAATTAAGTAAGAGCTGAACTCAGAGGATATCCGGAGCAGTTGTATCCCTCTGGCTAGAATCTTCTATTAGCAGATGTTAGTTAAATAAGGGTGAATAGCCCTACTGGCAGTTAGAGATGATAAACCTCAGAAGATGTTTGAGCCCTCCCTATATTGATGTGGTCTTCATCAGGGTTCTACAAACCTTTGTCCTGTTAAGCCTTAAGTAATTTCATCATGAGGCCTAACTTAATAAAATGAGAAATAAATTAGAGACTTACTGAAGGTTCCCCCTGCCTCCCGACCACTCAACGTACCATCTCAAAGCTTTTGATCTCAGTAGGTTTTGCATCAAACAAAGACCATATGTTTCATTCTTTCCTGACTTGCAAGTTTGTAAAACTTCTGTAGCTTGGTTAGTGGTAAATGTCAGTAAAGGCAACATTGTATTGTTTCTCCTACTAGGGAAATTTATGTTTTAACTCCCAGGTGATGCTATTGTTGTATTTGCAGTCTGTTGAAGCAAATGTTTGGGGGGAATGTTTATTTTTGAGATATTCAGCAGCCTTGCAGATGATTTAGGCTACAGTAATATGATTTTAAATGGCTTTTAATGAGCAGGTGAAAGCAATCGGCTTGATCTGAGGTGAATCTATACGTATGGCAGCAGGAAGGTGCACTGTGTTGGGGGCCCCACCTGAGCTCCCCAGGACGCGCGCGCTGTGCGAGTCCCGTTGACCAGAATGACACAAACATACAAAACACACCACCTAATTCTGCTCTAGCATGTGCATATAACGCTTTCTGAAGCTCCTCATCTTTTTAGTAAATTAAGTATTTAGTATGATGTCCTCTTTTTAGTAATCTTACACCACCTAAGGCTGACGATTTTCTCAGCTGGGGAAAGTATCGCTGGTTCTCAAGGCAGTATTTTGTAGGAGCTCCCTGCTTTGCTTGCAGGTTACATATGCTGACTGTACATTCAGGAGATACAAAACCTATAAGCTTAGGCCTTGTCAGGCTCAGGAAGCATTTCTGTGCATGGCTGGTTAATGGTCTCTTGTCTCCAAAAACTGGAGGCGTGATTAGAAAGACTTGCATGTCGTGATGAGCTTCCATCAGTAGGATGACTTTGTCCCTTTCCCTACCTTGGATATTTCTTGACACAGCTGCATATCTGTAACATGTCCAAATGGCTGAACACAATATTCAGGCTTGTTATTAGCAGTGTTCAGGGACCTTGCTCATGAACCAGTTGATTCTTGCTCCAAGCTAAGCATCATTGCTAGAGTTGGGCACATGTGACAGGCTGATTGATGCCCTCTGTAAAGTAATCTGAAAGAGGGCTAGATCTTTGCTTTGGTTTTGTTAAATTAGATGTGTCCCAGATTGAGCCATGTCCTAAGGCTTGGTGTTGGAATTTGGTCTACTTGCTGGTTTAAAAAACTTGAGAAATACAAATTGCTGTCAAACTTTTCAAGCTTGTCTAAATGTTGGTATAGGTCTCTGAATGTATATATTAGGGCATATGCATATATGAATTAAAAGAACTCTGAAATTATAGGGATATAAAGATGCTGGTATTTGAGCATATTCAGTGTTTTCATGAGTGAATCCCACTGCATTTATATAGGCTATAAACAGAAACATGGACTTGTATGTATAGTTCTGGTCTTAAACGAATGAGAGAACTTTTTTGTTTGTTTGTTTTTGGTTTTGTTTTTTGATACCCAGAATGTCACATTTACTTTTTTGGAACTTGAACATAGCAGTTTATTTTACTGTTTTAAGGCATTTTGGTCTGGTCACTAAGCAATATGTATAACCTCTGACTAGTTCATCGAGATGAGTTGCGCTTGATCCAACAGTGCTAAAGCTTAAAAGCTTTAGATGTTTTATAACAAATGCAAGGATCTTCTCTCCTCTTTCATATAAAGAAGAATTTTTTATTTGAACAGAAAATGTACACCCAAGTGGCTTGTCATACATCAGAGATTTTGCAAATCCAGACTTGAGCAACAGAAGGAAAATAAAGTCTCCATGTAAAAAAAAAAAATATAGGTTTATATTTTCTTTAACTGTGACCGGGCTCTTAATAGTCTTTCTTTTCCAGTTATTCCAAGGTTTTTGGGAAGAAGATGGGTTCTCCTCCAGGGCTGCAGCATAACTTGCTTCTGTTTGGAAAACTGATCTCAAGTCCCAGACCTAAGAAAGAGCCTCAGGACCAATATGGGAGCCTCTTCTAGGCTGTGCAGATAACCTTGTTATATTACAGATAAACTAATTGTACATCTCTTTAAAGCATGCCTATACATTCATTTTTCTGTTTTGATTTGGTAACAATTTTTGTTGTTCTCTAATGAAAACATCTACAATGAGCCCAAAAGGAAAACTTTGAGTTAAAATAATTCTCCATTCGGCAATAGCTAATTAGATGTTCCAGACCACTCTGCTGCAGGGCTCTGCAGCATAGTTTCCAGCTCAGTGCGTTTTTGTATGCACCCTTTCTTCTCTTGAGCAGCATATTTTGACCGCAATTTTTGTAATTATTGTATAGCTTGTTGCTTCTACTTTTTCTTTTGCAAGACGGCACTTGCAGTAGTATGCTGCTTGAAAATCATGTCTTGTTTGCATGCTTGCATTATCATCTCCTCTTAATGGTTTTCTCAATAAAAAGGAGAGATGACAAAACATTTTGCTTGAAAGGTAAGGGCAGGTTCTGTTTCTAAACTTGTGCTGCGTGAGACTCCCACGAGTCCTTCAGTGCCCTTAATGAGTAGTTTCTGGCCATTTCTTTGTGTGCCAATAACACAATTTGAAAAGGAATGTATTGTTTCTCTTTCCTTTGATTTCAAGTGAGATGTAACTCACTGGGCAGCAAGGCATGTGTGCCATAAACCTTTGTCTCTGGGGATATTATTACAAAGCATGCGATTTTCCCCAGCTGTAACGTTGACTGACATATGGCTTATTCAGTCAGTCTGTAGTAATCCTTTACACTTGTCACATGCTTGCCAATGCCCACAAGCATACACCCTCCGGATTGCTGAGTGCTGCTGGAAGAGGAAAAGGAGGGCTGGGGGGTGGAGAAATACTGTTGAAAAGTTTCAGTTCATGTAAAGTGACCAGAAAAATTTCTAATGATTGAATGGTGGGGTTCCGTTCCCTCCACATTCCAATAAGTAAATAAAGTTCCTAATTCTGATCTTTCTCTTCTGCACTGCAGTTGGTGCAGTGTGCTCTAGAGTGCAGAGGATCGTTTCCTCGTGGATAAGAAGGCTGGACAAACACAAACACTGCTCCCCCAACAAGGACATTAGTTATTACATTAACCTCTAAGGCTTAGTGCTGTGTCTGTGCAGAACAGAGGCCCAAACCGGTGAGTCTGGGATTCATTTGGCAGGTCCCAGCAATTGGAAAGGTGTAGGTCGAACCCAAATATTCAATGTAGTGCTGGTGTTGGAAGCAGTTTAGCTGAAACCTCTGTAGCTTCACAGGCCCTGTGCTGTACCTGGTCAGCAGATGCCCATAGGTAGGGATGTATCAGCTGAGGAAACAATCAGTTCTAAATGTACTTAAAAAAAAAAAAAAAAAAAAAAAAAAAAAAAAACTTTAAAATCTCAGCTATGTACCGTTCTGTGCTCCATATCCCTCAGAAGCAGTCAGTTGATGAGTCCATCATATTCATGTTCACTCTCACTCTCAATGTGTTTTGGCATTTTGACAAATTATTAAAAACTCGCGTTTTTGCAGCTATTTATAATTCCTTTCTGGCAACCTTAGAGTCAACAGCATCAAACCAAAGGAGACCCTTTATACATAAAGTATTTCTCCACCAGCACCTCTCCAAACACATGGTAAAGCTAGAGAAGCATTTTGCTTTCTGCTTTGCAACAAGGAGAGACAGGCAGGGCCCTGACCCAAGGCCCCAGCACAAGGCAGCAGCAAATCCAGAAGCTCTCCTGTGAGCCGAGGTCCTCGGGACCAGGCTTTGGGTCCGGGTCCGCCAGAGTTCTCTGGGTGGCAGCAGTCGTGCTGGCCCTTCCTGGCGTGCCGGGGGATGCGTCTGAGCGTTGCAGAGCTGAGCAGATAATGTTGCAGAAGGCATTGATTAGGAGTAATTTGCCAGGGGAGCAGAGCCGCATCGTGAGCTGTCGAGGAGTAATGAAGCAGGGATGCCAATTGACAGGTGGACCAAAGCTTTTTCGGTAGGAGGGAGGAGGAAATCGCTTCCAAGATGCAATTGCTCTAATTGAGGCTGTGAAGAGATAAATGGGGAAAGTTTGCAACAGCTGGAGACTGCTCTGAAGGAAAACTTTCCATATTTGTTATCCTCTCAGGAGGTCTTTCAGTCACCATGGAGATGCCTCTGGCAGGCATGGCAGGGGGAGAAACAGCCACACTCGAGTTCGACAGGAGAAACCACCCGTTTAAAGCTAAAGCTTCCTGGCTTGTGGGGTGTTGGAGGTGGTGTTTGAAGGGGATTTTGAACTTGATGCAAATGTGCGAGCGGTACTGGGATGTTGTGGTGACAGGTCTGTACTCAGTAGCTCCACAGCAGTGTGCGTTGGTCGCCAGGAAGAGCAGTTGTGTTGAGCCTGGGGTTTCGAGGCCATCTGAGGTTTCTAGACACTTCCACAAGACTTTTTTTGTTTGGTGAAAAGGTAAGAAACTTTGATAGGCTCAAGTGTTGCGGCTTTGAAAGCAGAGGGATGGTCATGTGGAAGTCTGTCTTAGAATTGGGACAGGAGTAGGTGTGTTTATTCCTTCATCTGACTTTCCTTTTTCCAGTTTCATCTCATTAGTGCTAGCTATTCCCCTTTGCCACTCTGAATGTTTATCTCCCTTCTCACAACAGACATCTTTTAAAACACATTTCTCAGATAAGGTATATGTACAGTGTATAGCTTTTTAATCTCATTTATCAGTCAGTCCTTTTAGTCCTAAGTAACTTGTTAAAGAAAAGTTAATTTGAGTTCAAGTTAATAGAAAAAATACAGACTTGTAAGAAGCCTGTTTCATTGCTGACTGTTGACCTGATCCTGACCAGATTGTATAGTGATGTTAGCAAAAGACCTCATTTATAGGGATCCCCTTGGGCAAGCACTGAACGAACAGACGAGAAGTCTCAGTTGCTGTGTTGGAGATAATACCCTGAAAAGTCAAACCAGATGCAAAGAGATGTAGGAAGGAAAAAGGAGAAAAAGGAAAGGAAAAATGGGAGTTGCAGTAATTGTGTGCCTGGACTCAATGAGGAACGTGATTTCATGATGCTGGAAAGGGTTTATTTTAAAACAAACATTTTTGTTTAGATTGTACCGCCGTAGTCTCTAGAGAGTCTAATCAATGACCAACCTTAAGTGGTACACACAGCTACCTGGGAACTCGCAGGCACTGCGCTCTGATTAAATGCCTCTTACCTAGCCATCACTTCATAACTCGCTTCTTGTGGGTCTTAGGAAGATTTGTCGTTATAGAGGATTTGGAGGAAAGGATATTGAGACTATTCTTCCTTCCTGCTCACAAAAGATAGCATCAAAGGAGCAATAAACGTAAGTTCAAGAACAAATGATGTTGGTATTGCTGGAGGAGTAGAAGTGAGCCTTGCTCTTGTGCTGAGGGATGCTCCCTCCCCAGCCTTTCCGCTTCTAATAAAAAAGATTTATGTCAATGCGCTTGCACTAAGAACACACACTTAAATATAGTTTTGTAATTTACATAGCACTTAGTGATGGCAGTCTGTATAGTTTAAAGTAAGGGCTAAGTAATAGTCTGGTTCTTGAAATGCATATGCTCCCAAAAGCTAAGCCAGACACTGACCTTCTATTACAATTGGGCACGGTTGGGCAGAGAAAAAAAAGCTCTTGAGTTTTTAGTTTTCTGGGCAAGTGTGTAAAATTGTCATCATGGTAACCTGGAACCATGTGCCTTGGGAAATTTTATGACAACTTTCTGGGGCAGGGAGAAAGAGAGACCAACCTTCCCCCCAAAAAACCCTGTTTTCTTGATATGACTTATATTGACCTCTTGGTATTTCTGCAAAGCCACTGCAAGCAAAAGATGTGTCAAGAAATCCAATGCTTTTCTGTCTACCAAAGAGCTTTTTCATGGTCTGTTCTATGCGGAAAATGAGCAAGTGTGATGTTATTTGCAAATGTTTATGGAATATAGTCAACTGTTGGTATTGATATAATCTCTTTCACTAGTGACTACAGGAGCTGCCATTTTATGTGTGGTTGTTAGCTCTGAATTCAGAAATGTGTACAGCAATAGTTTTTATGCTCAAAGTGAGTATAGTTATAGTTGGGTAGTACGTGGATTGGTTGATCTCCAAGGAGACAGGTGAGAGAAACCTAATTTGGCATTACTTGGAGCGGTTTAACTATAGCTGCTGCTGTGCAAATTAACTTAAACAGAACAGCCTTATATTCTTTCACAGTCTGTATCCCCTTGATCTATCTCAGAAGATAAAGTCGTATAACCCTTCTACATTTTTAAGCTTTTTCTGACGGATGGTCTAGTTTCTGTAACTCTTTAACTTCCCCTTGCTCTGCCATGGCAGTAACTGGTTGTCGCTAGAACATGCCGAATGCCAAAATAAGCAGGCAGAAACGTCTGTTATACTGCTTCAGTTTGGGTTGTTTAAATCTATTCTGGTAGCATTTTGTGAAGGTTACTTAGAGTGAGATCTATCATAAGTACCAGAGGCACCTGTTGTTTTTGAAGAATGTGACTGACAGAAGTCCTTAAATATTCTGCAATAGGTGAAAAATTCCATTAGTATCAACTTCAGTTTTTCAATTATTTTTCCTCATTTTTCCCCATATAATATGTTACAGAAGTATCATATTTGAATAAGAATTAAGCTTTGAGTGGATGTTGTCTTGAAGTGCTGTAATTGGGCATGTTTTCTTTCATAACTAAATACGCTTGAATTAAGTCAGTGACCTAAGATGAATTATTTTAGACTTAAACTTTTGCAAGATCAGGATGCCATTCTCTTTCCTTATGTTTCCACTTCATCAGTTTTATTGCACCAAATAATGTGATCCTTTCACTTGAGCACTTACAATTTTCCTGGAAGATCAAATGGAGAGAATGAATGAGCAAGAAACCAGAGGCTTTCTTTTAAATATAAATAATCTTCAGAATTCTCAAAAGTCTCAAAAGCTCACTACATATTAAAAGGAATGAATTTAATGTACAAGTATGTTACGTATTTTAAAGTTTACCTCTATTGAGGCCACCTTTTAGAATCCTGGCGAGCATCTGAGCAGTGAAAGATAAGCCCGTGTAGCAGCCTACACTTCTGTGGTCACTGAAAAGAAAATGGATTTTCCTGGAATCTTCTCTCTGATGCTCAGAGTATCCATTCTCATATTTAAGTGGTACTGAAGGGAAGATACAGCTTTCAGAATGACATCTTGGGAGGACTTCCTGAAGAGACCATACCTCCTATGGACTTTTGGAGTGTCTCATAGCAGTGTTTTATCAAGAACAAAATAAAACCAAAACTTTTTTGACATGGGAGCTAGGTTCTTGGGAAGGAGAATGTTTGTGCAGCAGGGCATGGAGATTCCTGACCAAAAGGGAACTGGCCTTGCAGGCAAGGAGTCAGCAGGGTACCCTTACAGCAAAGGCTTTGGTGATCCGTCTTAGCAGATGTATGGCCAGCAGGTTGAAGGAGTGGGTTCTTGCCTTGTAGTGATCACTTGTGAGACCACAGTCAGAATGCTGTGCCCAAGTTTGAGCTTCACTGTATGAACAGATGTTGACACTGGAGAAAGTCTCCTAGAGGGCCAGCAAGGTGATGGGAAGCTAGAGAATATGATCTGTAAGGAAAAGCTGAGAGGTGGTTTGCTTAGTCCTTTGAAGAAAAAGGGGAAAATATCACTGTAGTCTTTAACTATTCAACTAGGAGGCTATGGAGAAGATTGACAGACTCAGAGAACCACAGTGACAGGACAAGATGGAGCAGACACAAGATGGAATATAAGAAATTCTGAATTTAATGCTAGTGGGGCTGAATGCTGGCACAAGCTCTCGTGAAATCTTCCTTAAAAGTGTCCACAGTTTGCCTGGATAAGGTCCTGAGCAAGTTGATCTATTGGTCCTGTTTTGAGTTGGAGACAAGATGAGCAAAATGAATTCTGGTTGTTTCTTTCAATTGTTCTATGTTTCTCTGGTTCTAGATATTTCTGGTGAGGAGGGCCATAAGAGCTCTTTCTGCATACAATACAACACTGCTAATAGCTAAGATACATATGCACTGTTCAGTGCTGCCCATACAACTTCAACGCAAGCTGCAGACACTGGAAGTTGCTTTTCATCTCGGGCCAGATTTTACTTATTTATTTTTATCTCATTCAGAAAGATGCTTCAAAAAGACCAAACATAAGTGATGTAAAGTTTGAAAATCTGGGTTTATAAAAATTTCATCTTACTTTCTTTCCCACCCTTCAAAGGAGTCAGGAGGGTAGGTGAGCTTGCTCTCTTGCTTGCTCTCTAGCTGTCACTTGTCGAGCTCTGTAGGATATGAGAGGTGCTGTGTGAGGAAGAATAAGTGACCCTTAACTTGAGGCTTAAGAGGCATTCCAGACCTAGAGATGAAAGGATGAAGAACAAATCCTCTGTATTATTGAAGTGTGTGAAAGGCATGAAAGAGCAAGAGTCAAATCAATAGTTTGCATTTACAGCACAGGAGAGAAGAAAGATATACTGGGATTTATTTTTGCAGCATATTTGAGAGACTTTTTTCCTCCTTAGAAAGCACAGAACTGAGCTTTCTGTGAAATTGTATGCTTTTGGCACCCTGGAAGTTGTACCAGAAAGTGCGTTTTTATGTTGTCCCCCAGAGATATGGTTTAGTAATTAAATAATTTTGGGGGACTATAGCAGGCCATTGACAGTTTAAGCAATATAGGCTGAAACTAAAACATTGCCTGTCAGTACTTGGAGATGGGGATGAATGTGTTTAAAATACTTGAGCGAAGGAAATCTTTGTCAGTGAAAGCTTCTCGGTGAGAGTAAGAAATGAGGTTAAGGTAGTTGGTCTACCTGCTTTTAACTGTTTCTTCAGCCTTATTCATTTAACTCATCTCACTAAAACCTCTTCACAAAACCCATTACATACCTGCTTCACTCACTGCTCTAAGTAGTTCCTTCCCCCTGTTTTCATGGGGACAGATGCTGTGCAAAGACCTGCCTTAGCCCTGTGTGATGACGGATGCATTTCAGAGGCGGGTAAGGTAAACTCCTCCTGGTAGCTTACATAAACCCTCTTCAAGAATGGAAATGTCAGGCCATTTGAGATCAAGAACTGTACATACGTAAAAAAAAAAAATATACTGAGGTAAAATACGTAGAAGTAGTCTCTGTGAGGACATATGGTTATTATCTGTAGCTTTCTCAGTAATTTATCATTTGTGTGCCATGGCTGCGGTTGAATTCACCTTATACTTGTAATGTGACGTGTAGGGCACTCGCTTCGAGCACTAGATCCACGTGAGCAGCCTCCGGCCTTTTCGCAGGGCTGCCTCACCTAAGTGAGGATATTGCTCCATGTGAATAAAGGTTAGAAGCTCTGGGCCTTTGAGATCATGGTGATGCGTTTTTAAATCAAGATTGCTACTGGTGAGCTTCTCAGAAAGCAATTCTGACACAAACTTCCTTTTGAACAGTGGCTGAGCATCAAAAGCTGGAAGAGCCTCTAGCAATCTCCGCAAGAGGAAGGAAGCGTGGGACTGTCAGCCTTTGCAAGGCCAAAACGCCTCCTGTGCCTCATCCTCGTTTGGTGGCAACGTGTTTGTTGTGGCAATGGCCCTTAATTGCCCGGTGCTGCTGAGGCTAAAACCATTTGTTTCCCTGGCTTCTCCACGTGGGACCTGGAGGCAGTTCTGCCAAATGATCCCGTGCCTGTGCTGCTGGTGCAAGCTGCAGGCCGCTCCTGTGGAGCATGAAAGCTGCTGCATGACAAAGGAGAGGTTTCCAGTGAGGTGCTCAGAAAGGCCTGGCTTGTTGTTTGCAGCGAGCTTCTTTCTGTTCTTGCCTTGCCAGGCATGAAAGATTAGATGTCTCCCTTGCCCCAGATGTTGGTAATTAGGATAGTAGAGGATGCCGGGATAGAACTGCTACTAAAGGCATAAAGCTGAGGGGAATCAAGTCCCAGGTCAAGGTGAGCTAGTTATTCACAACAGCTCTAATTCTTTTTTTCTTCCCTGCTGACTTTCTTCAGATACAGTTGTTCTTGAATGGTCACAATCAGTATATCAAAATAAATGCTTTACAGAGTAAGGTATAAGGAGCTGCTGGCAAGACTGTAAATCCTCTCATAGAACAAATGATAACTCAGCTCAAGAGCCCTTTTGTCCTGGTAGTGGGGGAAGGATATAAATTCTCTAAAAGTATCTGTCAGTCGGAATTGCTCTGCATTCATCATGCTAGCCCTCTGCATCATTCATGAATGTCATAAGAGACTAAAGAATTGGCACTTCATGGTGAGAATGATTAAACAACCATTACACTCGTCTTTTTACTTTGGCACTGTACTTTTTAACAGATTGCCTGTATAACGCTCGCCTAGGTCCACTTCTCTTAATGGAGGCTTTCCTTTCATGGTCACAAAAAAGGAAGACTGTGGCGAGAGAAGTTGTATATCACTTACCGAATGCTTTAAGAACTCCTCTATCTTATTAGCTTTTGATACACTTTTGAGAGAAGGGAGGAAAGAACAGTGATTATCTTGTTCAGCAGAGAAGGCAGTGTCCGAGAATTGCTCTGTGTTGTGACCTTGGGCAAGTTTAGAGAGCGCTTGGAACAGCGAGCCTCTAAATATGCATTTCTTTCCATTATTGATGTTCCAGTAGTCTTGAGGAATGATGTGGCGTTTGATGTGAGGTCAAAAGCTGAGAATTCTGGATTTAGCTTTCCTCAAATAGACCAAAGTAGCCCTGTTCAATGATAAAAGATTGGGCTACAGTAACAAGTAGTATAATACAGTGAGAGGATTTTTTTGCAGTAAAAATTGATACCGAGGGCCATTTTGGAGCCTCCAAAAGCCTTTGGAGCTTTTGGTTTTTTTAGCTCTAGTTTGGTGCTCTGCGCTCATCACCTTTTAACAGCCAGATCATATCTTTCCATTCAGTTTTACTTAAATAGAATTTGTGTACTTGGAAACTGTTCTCCTGTGAACCAAAGCAAAACAAGTAGTGATTGATTAGGAAATTCATGTGAAAAGCATGCTTCTGATACAAACTAAAATGCTACTGACTAGCAAAATGTTTGAACATCTTTGAAAACCTGCGTCCTATTCCTAGCTCTGCTGGTGTTTTAGTTGTGAGATTCGGTGAACCTGTTATATTCTGTGGCTCTGAAGAATAGCTAATGACCAAAAACTTTTGCCCAATTTTTAATGCACTCCACTCAGTCCTGAAAATTACATTTTGATCTTCTGCTCTGAAGACCATGAATGTGCTTTCTATTCTGTTTTTCATTTCTCTGGATAAATGAGAGGTGAAGAGATATGTAAGAAAGAATTACCCTCTCATAAGGCATGTGTTTGTGTGACGGCAGCGGGGATAGGGGATAGCAGTGTGCAAGCTGACATCTTTAGGTGACATTTCCTAAACTTGAAGTGACTAACCAAAATTGAGGAACAGCAGTTCCGTGATTTATTTGTTTTAATGGAGTGAGGCATAATTTAAGACTGGAGAGAAGGGAATTATTTGCTAGGGATTTGAATGAGTGGAGATCCATAGCAGCAGGCTGTCCTGCATCCATCCTCAGCTGTATCTAGGCCTTTTTGCCACTGCTGAACCCTGCTGAGGTTCTGTAAAACTCCCGTGGCCAACTAACATCCCTGTTCTTCCTCCAGGCCCCCAGTGAGCTCTGAAACCTGCCATGCTCCTGACTGCTCACAGCAGCCTGAGTGCTGCTCCTCTGGCGTTCTGCCTTGTGGGCCCCTCCAAGGACATGCTCTCTGTGGGCTCCTTTATCAGGAAATGCCAGCAAATAAGAAATCCTGTTCAGACTTCAGCGCTCCAGCAGCAGGATGTAGCTAAGAACTATTTCTATTTCCCACTACTGAATAGAGCCATGGTTGCACCTAGTAAGTGTCCCTGACTAGTAGGTGATGGGGTTGCTAATACAGGTGCTCCTAAACTAGTCCTGCAAGGATCACAGGAACTACTGAAAGCTTTGGTACTAAGTAGTCTGGGTTGTTGTGGGTTTTGTTTTTCCATCTCATATTTGATGGACTGGTGTTGATGGACAGCCAGGTTTAGTGCTTATTTGAACAAAGCAGCCTTTTGTGATCAGGGTGCAGTTTTCAGTTAAAATTATGGCAGCCTTATTTGACTTAAAGGACAAGCTCGATGTCATCATGAATTCAGTAGATAGCATTTTGTTTGGGTTTGTCCTCGGGTAGGTAGAGGGCCAGATCTATTGACTGTAACAATTCTGTCTCTGCTGGAGGAAAATCTGATCTCCTTGCTTAGCGGAGCCACACTGTGTGTTTTGAGATCATGTGTCTGCTAGCTTGTTTTCATTTTGATTCTTCTGTTTTACAGTGTTTGTTCCTCTCGGTGTCCCCTGCAGGTTTTCTGGGCACTTCTACCCAGCAAACTCCAGCAATTTCAGTTGTAACGTCTGGCTGCTTTTAATCTCCGCTGGCGCATTGCGGTTTAAGTCCTTTGTTTTTCTGCAATGTTCTATATTTGTTAGGGGAAGTGCATATTATAGAATGCTTTTTATGGCCTATGGCGCATAGAAGAGGCCTGGAGGAATTGTCCTTGTGGACCTTTTCTAGGCTGATACTGGTTGTATGGCTGCCCGAAGCTGTGTGGGAACCGAGTTTGGCACAAGTGGTCACTTTGAAACAGATGACTTGAGGGTAAGGAAGTGTCATAAGTCTATAAAACAAGAATGACACTGAGAGGATACGATAAGGACAGATCACTGTCTTCTAGTGTGGAAGTTTAGCATGATTGAACTGAAGTAGTGGCTCCTCAGTCAGGTTGGAAGGGACTTCAGGATGTCTCTAGTTCAACTCCTGTTTGCCACAGGGTCAGCTCTGACGATGACTTTATGTGATCAGATCTTGAAAATCTCCATGCATGGAGTCTCCAAAACCTCCCTGGGCAATCTGTTTTGCTCCCTGACTGTTCTTCATGGCCAGGACAGGGTGGTAAGTGAGGGAAGCTTTGCTTTTATATCAAGTCAGAGTATCTCTTTTTTAAAAAAAAAATATGCCTCTTCCTCCTTGTTCTCCTACCATGCACCATGATGAAGAGCCTGTCTCTGTCTTGATAACCTCCTCATAGTGCTGCAAAGCTCTGATTAGATCCCCTCAGAGCTGCGTGTTTTGGTTTTGTGCTTGTTTTTTCCCCTCAGCCCCAGACTGAACAGGCCCTATTCCCTCTGCTTCTCCTCTCTTCAGCTCACCGGTTGTCTTTGTAGTCTTCTGTAGAACTCATCCAGTTTGTCAATGCCTATCTTGAATGGGCTGACCTAAAACTGGGCATAATATTCCAGATACGGTCTAATATGTGTTGACTGAAAGAGGACAATCACTTGATCTGCTGGCTGTGGCCCTGTTGATACAGCACAGGATGCTCTTGTCGTGCTTTGCTGCCTTGGCCTGCCCCTGGCCTGTGCTCAGCTTGCTACGTTGAGCAGAGTTATGCAAATCATTGCTGTGAATTTAGAACTTAAAAATGGGTTCAGGAGAGACTGGGCAAGTGTTTGGGGTTATTGTGTAAACTAAATTCATGTAGGCTCAGGCAATTGCTGGAAAGGCTTACAAGCTAGTACTTGCAGGGAACGCATCTACTTTGCTTTGTCTTCTCTGGGTACCCCTGAAGAGCCGGCACTAAAGCAGTGACAGATCCTGGTCTATACCACTACAACAATTTTTATGAAATTACAGTTGTGACAATGTTTTACAATGATTTCACCTGGAATCTGTTAAGTTTAAGTTTAGGGTCATCTTCAGTCCCTGTTAGTTGGCAACTAATTCCTAAATTGCTTCTGAGGATGTGATCAGCATCTGCAGTGTGCCCCATGGCAAATTCAGCTTCCAGGGGAAAAATAAATAAAAAATCAACCTTTCCAGGGTTGTGAATTTGATTTGTACTCAAACTACAAATCCCTTATACACATCTTAGACTGTGTATAGGAGTGCTCCCTCCTCTCCCAATTTTTCCTCTTCCAATTGCTTTAATGCCATGTAACTAATAAGCAGCAGCATACTGTCCAGTGTAGTTTTTGGCTTATGAATGCATACTGGGAGAAAAGTTCTATTAATTTACTGTAAAAACAAAAACAAAAAAAAAAAAAGAGGGGAGAGGAGGACAAAGAAAGCAAGAATGATCCAAAATGCTGCTTCGGTTCCATTAGTCCTGCACATTTCCTAAGCATTCCTCCTTTCTGCACAGACAAAGCTCCTTCAAAAAGTTAACACTGGGGAGGAATTTCAGTTGAGTATAAAGGAATATCGGCTTTTTTAGAGAGCATGAGATGAGTGTGGTGTTCAGTCTGTGTCTCAGAGGGTTTGTCGAGAGAATAGCAAGCATCCTGAAAGGAAAAGAGCTAGTTCATGAAAACTCTTTTGAGTGCAGGAGCTTACTTTTCAAGGATTAGACTGGAAGCTTTGCATTTTTTACAGCTTTAAGTGTCCTTCATTCTTAGGCAATTTAAAACTCTTGATGAGTAAAAGGATGTTTAAGCAGTCATTTCACTATTTCACAGAAAGTGTTGGATCTATCTTTGTTTTCTCCTTGGACAATTCTTTGGAATGGCCAAATGCAGCAGATGATGATTCCACTAAAACCTTTTTCTTCAAGTTTTTTTCTTTCTTTATTTTTTTTCTCTTTCTTGTCAAGCAAGACTCCGCGCTAGTAGATCTTCCTCTTTAACGTGGGGTAGGGGAAGGACAGAACCAGTGGTACAGATGCCCAAGTGCCATGCTCACGTGGCCAGTGTCAGCTACCAGAGGGCGGGTTCTGAGGAGAAAATGGTAAATCTTTAGTTCTGTTTGCTGGCATACAACTTAGACTAGACTGTTTTTTTTTAATGTGCAGTCAAGTCATGGTAACTCGAATGCATCCTTGGGATATTCTGATTCCACAGGCCATTCCAAAGAGCCACGAGTATGTTGATGTATATTCTTGAAGGCCATGTGTAGAAGAGGTGGCAGGGCTTATAGTCTTTCCATTTGAAGTCCTGGCTGGTATTGAGATTTAGACCCAGCATTATGTCTAAGGAAGAGCTTAGTTCTAGTGTGGCATGAACTGAGACAGAAAGAGGAGTTAAATAAAACTGGAGCAGCCCTTTGTTGGAGTTCAAGGGGTTGCAGAATGGAATGACAGCTCTCAACAGGACAGGCAAGAGTGGCTGCCATCGAGGCAGTGATGGGCATGGGAAGCAGAAGGAAGGGGGTGGCACATTGCTCTGTACTTGTGTTCTTAATGTCTCACTTTAAAACCCTTTCTATATCTTAACAATTCAGTAAGATCACTACCTTTTTTTGAACAGTTGATATTTCCTCGATTCTCAGTTTATTTGGTAATAGTAACTCACATAGTTGAGTGGTTTGTGAAAATCAGATTTACTTGAGAGTGGCTTTCTCTGAGGAAATGTTTGATACAAGCACAACTCTAATTGTACTTTTTTTGGCATGGTAATGTTTACCAAGCATTGCTTCGTTTCAATATGCATGAGTAGTTAGAGATGTTGTTATGTATCTAGTAAGCCAGCAAAGAGCCTATTTGTGGTGCATTAGTGGGTAATACTCACAGAAATGATTAAAGAAAGCTGTTTCATACAGAGGCTGGAATTTTGGAATGCCCATTAGGACCTCTCCAGACAATACAGATGTTTCGGTACACCTAGAATTGGCACACTTCAAATTATTTGAAGTAATGAACAGTCACCGAAATTGTCCATGCTCTTTAGCAGCGCATTGCAAAACCAGATATAATTTTTTCAACCATTCTTTATGTTCTCCATGCATTTGGACACTGTCGGTGCATCTCTGTTATAAAACAAATTCTTTTATCATACTTAATACTTACAAATACTTTTATAACTCAAATACT
>JAVCKT010036853.1:0-17917 GCA_032273925.1 Rhynchotus rufescens | reverse complement strand
GACAGACTCTCAGTATCCTCTCCCTAGCTCTTTCCATCAGCTTTACGAATTAACTGTTCTTATTACAGTTACTTTAAAGTGAGTTTATCAACATATTTCCATAAACATATATTCATATCCATGAACTCTTCTTTCATTACAAGAAAAAAATAGAGTAAATGACCTAGTTCAAAAAATAACTGCCAAAAGAAAACTATAACAATCTACCTATGTCTTTCTGATGATCTCTTCCAACAAAATGTAACATATACAATGGAACAGGCAGCTTTGAGACTAAAATTGTTATTTCAAGAATTTTACCCTTTCACTCTATTGCTTTAGGTCTACAAATGCTTTTTTTTTTTTTCACTTGAAATTTTGACTCGGCTTTCATCTAAGACATACGGATGCCATTCTCTTTTTGCTCAAAGGCACTGATGCAGCTGAACAAAAACATTAAGTGTCTGGAGGCAGGCCAAGCTGGATAGAGGCAACACAGAATATACAGTACTTCCATTGACATCAGATCTGGATACAGATCAGATATGAATGGAAGATCCATACTGAGTCAGGTTTACATGTAAACCTCCATTAAGTCTGGATTAACTCCAAAAGCTAATGTGGTATCAATGAAAGAATGGCACTGTGTTCGCTTTCAGATACTTTTGCTGCAAAATCAGATTGGTTTTAATTCACAGCTTAAAATCCAGCCAAACTGTCTGGATTTTTTTTTTTTTTTCATGCACTCATAAAGACTTCTTTAAAGGACTGTTAGGACATTATACAAAACAACAGCTCAGGACTCTATGGTTAAAAAGGCATCTCTGACTTGCCTTAGTTCAAAAAAAGAAAAAAAAAAAGGAAAATTGGACTCTTTTCTGCAACACCAATTATATATACCCTTTTACATTTTACAAGCATTTATTTTCAACACTTTTTCAAATTTTCTTTTATTTCTTTTTGGCAGTTTCAACTGTTTTTATTCCTCCATTGCTGATTGATTGATGGATTTATTAGTTTCTGGAATACAGGAAGATTTTTATCTTTGTGAGTAGACCAACTTACAGTGAACAGAAAAGGAATTCCTTTCTGACAAGTTTCAATTATAAATATGCAGGCTATCGACTATTCTCCTGCTTTTAAAAATATATTTTAAAAATATATTGGCTTTTTTTTTGTTTTCTAAAGTATACATACATATATCAGTGCTGTTGTCCAGCTCTGACAATTCTTGCATCCAATTCCCACTAAGAAAACACAACCTTCTCCTTGTTTTGCAGAATGCAACCTGCCCCTCCTGTTCTGCAAACCCAAATCAGCACATATAAATGATTACTACCAAATCCCCATTTCTACTGGAAAATTGAGGCTCTATATCAAAGCTTCTTAATTACAAATAATTAACGTATAAAGCACCATCTCGTACATAGAATGCTTAAGATTATAAGGAGGTCAGAGAGCCATGTCTTCCATCAAGTCCAGAACATAAATACTCCACTCTGCCCTTACTTTCCAGATTCCAGGTGTACCATAGGTATTCCTTTCTACAGGTATAACTACAGCTTTCCCCAGCTAGAAGTCTTCCCCTTCTCTTCCTGCTTGTTCTGCAAGATATTCTTCTCTAGATTCAGTGAAAATGTCACATTTTTTATTCACTATATTTATGAAATTCAACTTGTTTCTAATGCAGCATACACAATCTGACAGTAAGGCTTTTGCATGTGTGAACTTTCTAAGTCAAAGTAAACTTGACTAATCTCATTATAAATACTTGTCAGAAGAAGCTTTTGAGCAATATTATTGTTGGAGGGATGAGCATAAGCAAGTTACCTTAATTTGGGATTGCAAAGAAATGAGTGAGAAGGACAAGCAATAGATGTACTTTTGTTTTCCTGGTACAGCGCAAAAACAAATGAGAAGCTGAATCCTTGAGTTACTATTTTTGTATGCACATTAAAAAAAGATATCAGACTTGAAACAAGGTTTTTATCCAAGCTGTACATTTCATGCATTAATCTAGTAGTTTTATGCACTGCAGGCTAAATCATGTCTCCATTCAATATTGCCTTCCTCTTCCCTTCACTAAGGAGGGAAAAGGTGGTCATTTTCCTCTTCCCTCCGCAGTGTGCAGGGGACATTGTGCAAATCTAAGTATAGGACCAACTAACCTTGTTTGATAAACTTGAATAACAAAGAGATAAGGTATTAATAAAAACCAAGGATGGCTCTAGAGCTCCATAAGTTTTCCTACATCCAGATAAATGTCTGAGCATACACAGCATTAAGTGTAGTAAGTACTACTAAGTAGTAGTTTATCCTTTTCCCTAGACACACTTTGGAAATGTTCTGCATTAAAAAAGGAAAAATGCTTTGGCTGTGCATATTCTTTCTGTCTATCCTATGAGGTTTGGGCATCCAAGTGTTATTTATGACCCCCTAAATGCAAGGCTTACTACTACAGAGAAAACTCCTGGCTGTAGTAACTTTAGGATGGGCATAATTTCAACAGCTAGTCAAGTGACACACAATTTTCTTCATTGTGGCTACTTACTTACCCAAGATCATAAAACTGTACTTTTGTCTCCTGCCTCATGTGGGTTGTAAGATGAAAAAAATAAAACCCTCTTGGGCATAAGCATCTATTTCTCTATACATCCATACAGTTGGACTAACTCCTATGGCATCTATAAACCACTCTTGAATAGAAGTTACATAAACAAAAAGATTTGACCCTTGAAATCAGACACAATAAAGTGAACTAAACTAGTGAAGTAAAAGGAAATCTTACATAATTTCACTCTTCAATTTGAAATTTCAGATTTTTCAGCTTCACTCATTATATTGACCATATGATAGTTTGCATTACGGCATCCTCAGCACTTCTATTTCAGAAAACAGCCATAAAGCTATACTTCTCTGAACCCCATGCCATTTTTTTGAATATATCACAAACTTGTGTTCAGTTCAGCTTTGAACTTGTGTTCTTCAGAATCTCTATGTTTCATTTCTCCTTCAGATCAGCAGCTGCTGGGCTCCTCCTCTGAGGTTCTCAGCAGAGCTCAAAAGCCAAGCAAAATACACAGAAAACTCTGAACTAGATTTCTGTTTTTCTACAGGACACTTGACCTATTGGTTTTCTAAATCCTAAGGGTCAGTCACCACAGGAATTAGCTCCTATCCTGTAACTTAATTGTAATCCTCATTGTAGACAAGTTGCTTCTTGCTACCATATTTCTGGTAAGTGCAGAAAACCTGCTGTCTTTCCATCTCTTTCATCAATGTTATTTTCAGCAAAAATAGGCAATTTTCCTTAGCTACGTCTGCCTATGAAGGAGTGGGGTCTGGCACAGTCAATATGGCAGGTTAAGACCTCAGTGCTTGTATAATTAAGAGCTGCCATACCATACATATATGTATTTTGTTAGTAAGGGGGGAAAATAATTCAAAAGACTATGTCATGTCTATACAAAGTATTGTTTGCTCTCATAAACCAACCTTTTCATGGAATAGAAGTGAACTGATGAATCTCTGCTACAGACAGCAGTTATGCCTTACTTCCCTAAGCCTGGGAATCTTCAAACATTTACACAGATTATTATTTATGTAAACGTTGTCTAAATGGTCTTTCTGAAATCCAAACACTTCAGCAAATTTATGGGTCTAGTAGTAAAAGTCAGTAGACAATGCTAAATTTTAGGCCTTAAAAGGGGAGTATTATATGACAAAGTCTTTTGAATCATTTTCAAGCTACAAAGATATGGGTATCTTGAAGATAGGAGTACTTTTAAATAACACAGTATATTAACATGTCCAAATACTACCAACTACTCCGGTTTAAGAAATCTTAGAAGAGTCAAAAAAAAAAAAAAATTAAATACCATTTTGCTTAGGGCATCGCACTTGATCTCTGAGTCATCTGAATATACGTGCTTATCATTAAATGAACACATTTTCACTGGTGAATCAGTATCAGCAAATTCATTATTTATATTGGTAATTTCTTTTTATTTTCATACCTAAATATAACACGGGATGACCAGGTGGTTATTTTCAAGTGGAGGATTGTTAATACTCACTAAAATCGTTAAGGCTGCTATACCAATTGATCTGAGGGATTTCTGGTGACTTCTTCAGAAAAAAATGAGAAGAGAAAGATGGATCCAGAGATCAATCCTTATAAACACAGCTTAAACAATGTGATTTCACAGTTGCTTAAAAGTCACAGAGCAGCTGCGCTGAAATTGTAAAATCTGCAGTTTTATTATGCCAATGACTTTCTATTGGCCTCAGTCATAAAATAACATACTCTTCACTGAAGTTCTCTGCTAAACAAAAAACACATCCAGACTGATTAAAAATCAAATGCAGACAAGCAAAAACAATTTGGCCTTCATCTAACTGGGCTCAACTGGTCCAATAATAAACAATTCTATTTTTCTTCTTCACTGATATTCCTACTAATAATTACCTTATTTCCAAAGGAGAAAATAAAATACTGAAAAGTAACTAGTGCTTCACAAATAGCACTTCATCTCCCCTTCAGGAGTTAATGGAATGCTGAAAGTTTCCTAAACTTTGCCCTGTCACTATTTTTGTGCAAATTTGACATTTGCCAACTGCAGAAGATGATCTGTTGAGGAGGTTTCTCTCTATCGGAGAAGGCAAGGAAGTCCTAATCATTCATTAGGGGCTTTGGAGTTCAGGTAATGCCTTCCAAATAAATAACCATCTCAGAGTAAGAAGTATTTTTATCCCACATCCTCTGTATCAGTGTCTGTATTGCTTATAGGCATAATGACAAGGAATCAGAGCAAACGACACTTCTGACAATTTCTGTGACAACAGAAAGTATTTGAATTACTTGCTTCTAAACAAGGTGGACAGAGGTAGGAATACTGCCCTTTGCTCATTTAAAGGTTATGTTCTAAATCTGATTCCTTCCTGCTTTTTATGAACAGTTTTCTAATATTGCATGTGCTTTTCCATGTTTTGTACTCCATCCCTGACAACAATGACTTGACAAATATTTGGAAGACTGCATGTCTGAATAAAAGGGGTACAAAGCCTTATTGAGGAGGCTGTACACAATCTACTATGATTTGCAACAAATTATACTTATATGGCATTGAGTCTGTTAATTTTTTATTTATAGTAGTATTTATCAGTTATAGGACATGATAAAACATAACAAGGTACACACTAATTATGACCAGAGTATCAAATATTGAATCAATAGGAATCCTCCAAAGGCCTTCTGATTATCCATTTACATTTCTTAGAATTTAATTTAGTCTGTTGCTATGCGTATCCTTAGATCTAGAAAATAGTGAAAATTAATCTTCTGAAAATATAAAGTTAATCTCTGTGGACATTATCTGATGACTCATCTATTGGATTATGTGGAAATTTAGTTACTAAAATAAATCTTACTTTTGGTAGAGCTACAGCTAATGCAGTCATCATGCTGACAATGTGCACCATTTAACCTGAGGGCTTATATTCATTTTACAGTGGAACTAAAACCACATACCATGATCACTTAATAGACTACGGAGGTACACAAGCATTAAGCTGAATGCAGATCTCTGCGCATTCAAAAGAAAGGACACTGAATTGTGACTGTTCACTTTCCGTGTTAGTATCCCACTGAATTAGAGAGGACCGTCCATATGTCTCAGATGTAAGATTTCAGATTGCTTGCAGACTCAGTCTGATCCTCTTAAACTATTTCTGGATTTATATTCAGACAGCAAAGGCAAATGGATTACCTCATTCAAGGTCAGCAAGAATTATTCAGCCTTCTATCTGAATCCTGCTTTGACCTTCCACTCCAATACGAACACTCAAAGCGTGAGTGCCATCCAAGTCTCTATCGTAAGATCCATGTCATAGAGGAATTACAGTAACAGTTATACTCTTCTCCCACCCCACCATAAACTTGTGCCATAAAAATAAATAAATAAATAAAACCCTGGCAGCCAACAAGATTTATTTTCTTGTGTTTGATGTAATGCTTCACATACTTTCCTGGGCAATTCATACCTCCCAGAGCTATTGCTTTAGGCATGTGGAAACTCAGCTACGAAGGCATTAATTCTCTGACGTTTTGCAATTGATGTGTTTCTTAAACAAACAGAGTTTGTGATACTGAAGATAGCTGGGCATAAATGCTGGTAGAAAGCACCACCAAGTCTCTCCATTTGATCTCTGTACAGATAGAAAAGGAGGTGACTTCAAAAAAAAGGCTAATGACTTCTGGAGTACTGGGATAAATCACACTGCAAGTGATTCAGAGCACTCAGGTGCTCGAAGCTGATGCTGCATGGCACTGCCTTCTGCACACTCCATTCACCATATACAGAGGAAACACCAAGGCCCTAATTCAAGTCCCTAAACTCTCACCGTATTTATATTTGGTGTGTAAATTCTCTGTAGCAAGAGTACTGAGCCCCGATACTATAAACTTTGTGATAAAAGGAACAGCTTCAATCTCATTTATTTCTTTGTTTCTATAAAGCTCCTCAGAACTCTGGATGCTTTAAAAAAAAGAAAAAAGAAAAAAGAAATAATAATATTAATAATAGTAAAAGTATCAATAATTTTCAGAGAAATTTGACTTTCTGAAACTTCCACATCTTTAACAGAAGCACAGTATGATCTGCCTTCCTTAAAACAAGTCAGATGTGTCCAGATGTGCCTTAAAGAAAGCATATTGCTGGCTCTATTTTGATTGCTTTTTTTTCCCTCTCAAATGTAGCAATTCAGAGAGTTAATTTCTTTTTTTGTACTTACTTTCAATAATTGAGGCAAAAGCCATCACACAGGAACGCACTGTAAAGCAGGCTGCTACCTAATACAGTGAAACACAATGAGTGTTTTCTGTTTTATTTAACTGATTTCATTTTCAGCTGAAATGCAAATCCTTCCTTGTCAGAGATAATGTAAAATCTGGGCAACTGTACAGTTCTAACAAATGTGAATGTTGACCTTGCACATCTTTTCTTTCCCTTTTTGAATGCTCATGAACTTAATTTGAGTGTAAGTGTTTCAAGGATCAGACTGAAACAGTGTTTTTGAACTCAGCTGGGTCATAGGAACTTTCTCAGCACTCTATTCTAATTTGCAGTTTTGCTATAATAAAAGCCCCAAATATATTGCTACTGTCTAGACGTTTTATCTGAAACAAGTGTCCTTTGTAGTCTCAGAGGACTTTTCTATTTTATTTCCAGTAAATCAAAGTCTGTGAAGAGCTTTGGTTCTTATTAAGACATACCCTTCACAGTCCAGCGACTGCCAACGGAGGCAAGCCATTGACAGTTCATTTACATATAAGTGATGACTTCCATCAGGTAGTTGGCTCAAAAATACAATGGACATTTAGAGCATATCCAATATTTCTTGTTCTTTGATGAGCATCAAGTGCCAACTTATATATAGAAACTGACTACTGAAAAGTGAAGGCTTCTCTTCGCTGACCTTACACTGTCTTGCACAGATCAGGAGTGACATATTGTCACTCAACTAAATGCAAGTTCATTCCTCTGAAGAGGCATGTAGAACAAACCAGTATCAAGAAATATCAAAACAACTCTAAATTTCATAGAAAAATGCCACAGCCACATTCACTGGCACTGCAAGTCACCTTACCATGAACTAAACACAAGGGCAATATCTACTCATAACTCAAGTGGAACTTGAGGTTCCTATCAGGACTGCCCAGCCTGCCAGACAACCAATGTAAACAACCACACACTCTGCCAGGCAGAAAGCACTGCGGGTAGGAGGGGTGGGGAAGGCTGGCAGCTACTCGCAGGACGTAACTTGCATGCTGCTATAATAATGAATGCTCACACATTCACAACTGGAATAAACACAACTTCCCAAGGTACAGGGAGGTCACTGGCCTGCTGTGGGCAGCACTTGGCTCTGGCAAATGCAAAACAAGTTCTGTAGACATGGTTTTGTACTTACGTTATATGGTGAGCGAAAGTAACAGAGGAACCAATGGTAAATGGCATAATGGCATCCTGTGGTCTAGCAATGATACCAGATTGCTGCCCTGCACACACTCTCTGGAGAGGACAAGAGAGAAAGAACTACTCAACTCATGGCTGGTCACTTTGCTTAGTGTGTTCAGTATTGGAAGGTGTTACTTACATGGCCAAGAGCATGGCAGAAGAATTTATAAAAAAAAAACAAAACAAAACACAGACCCATATTTTAAAAGCTAAAAGCAAACAAACTGGAGCATGTGTTCCTTCCTCCATCCTCCTTCCTTCTCAGAAGCTGCAAGGATCTGGACTACACATCCCATAGCAGTATCTACAGTATCTACTCAGAAAACCTTTTTTTTTTTTTTTTTAAACATTTGCTTTAGAAAGAAGGAAAGCCAAAAGAAGATTCCTGTCAATTACCTTGCTATTTTCACTCAAAGAAGGCAGGCACAATCATGCACAATCATTGCAGCAGCAGCAGTGCTTCAACTCCTCTTCTCCAAGGTTTCATCTGCTCCCAGATTCCCCTAGAAGCTGCAGGATCAATTGTGCATATGGAACAGGCAGATGATTTCAAACTAATCAGTGGGGTTGCAATAGGGTTTTTAACTGATAACCTGTTAGCTCATTTTTATCTCATAAGTGATAATTGATTTACTTTCTTTCTGCCAGATGCTTAAGCACCTTCTTTTGGCAGAATGGCTGTGAACAGACGGGAATGGACAGTTGGAAACTCTTGAAGAGAATCAGCTGGCAATGGATAGATGCTTTCTCCCTAGCAGTCACATCAATTTTAGAGAGTTCCCACTGCCTCTCACCTCCCATTGGGCTGGATGCTGAACTAGCTGCCGGTGTGCTGGTGAGGAAGAAATCTTTGTGAGAATGGTCATCTTCAATTATTTCCTTGCATGAGTTACATGGGGCAAAAGAAGCAACCCCTGTCTGCAGTTCTCAATACCTTTCCTTATGGCACACAATAGACTTATGCCAGCTTCAGTGGCAGAGGTCCCACAGAGACCTCTGCACCCATAGCATAAAATTAGAGGCACATTTTACTCTTTTAAGCCAAATTTCTGAAATATTTATGTACAGTTTTTACATGCTCAAGCTGCCTCTTCAACTAAACTGGAATGGTCAGAACAAAGATCTGACTCTTATGCAGGCTAAAGAGAAAGCATATTTCAAACACTTTAAAAAAACACCTCTGGTTTATGTTGTCTTCTAAGGTTTTTGGTTGGTACAACATACATTTTTTTTTCAGACGACTATGCTGTACTGTTTTGGTCTTTGAAGTCACTATGAAGATTGCACGTTGATTCTGTATCACACACCCTATCATATGCAAAATGACACATATGGTCAAAAACGATCTAAAATAACATTGTTTGATGTATTTTCACATTTATTTTTATGTCCTAGCTGCGAAGTCCTCAACATGAAAAATCCTGTGCACTGTACATCCTCAGTTGCAGTACTCGTTCCCTACACGAGTCCCACATTAGTCAGACTCTTGGCTTTGTTTACCGGGCAGCTGCCAAACTGGAGCAAACACAGACTGCACCAGCTACTTTTCACCCAGCCGAATGAGCAATCCTGATCAGAGGGGTGTTTTTCTTTTTGACTCTCTCATTGAAGAAGACACCAATGCAGCTGACACTCGAAAATCAGCTTTCTTTAATTTTCGAAGGATATATGCTGTAATAAAAAAATAAACATTTATCTGTTAATTAGAAGTTTGATAACAAAGGCCACTAAGATTTGAACACCAAGAAACCCAAGTTCTACATTCTCGGCTTAAGAGTGATTATCTGAAAGCAAATATGTTTGTGCATGTGAGACTATTCCGAAAATCTAGGATGAATTTTTGAATTGTTCCAAGGAAACCAAACACATAATCTAAATCAACAATTATCAGTGAGAGTGATTTAACATGATTCTGTTTTACTGCATCATAATGTACTTGCTAGAACAACTCAGTTCAAGTGTTCAAGGAAGATGTGATATTGCTGAATTTATTCTTATTTTCATCTTTCAGTTGCTGCACTGTACTGTGATAAAAGAGAAATTATTGCTGTCTAGGGTTACCCTCAACTCTTTATAAAATTTCTCTTTTTAAGTTCATAAACCTCATAACATGTCCCTAATTTGGGAATGCTATGCATGCGTTCCTATAAAAACTATAATCCATAGCCTTTAAAATAGTTCTGAGGATTTGCTAACACAGCTGCTCAGTAACATTTTAGATTTTTTAAATATGTGAAAGTTAAGCCAAATATGTAAAATCCAATTGCTACAAAAAGAGAGAGAGCAATTTTTAACAATGTATAAAGCCAGATAATGGAAAAAAAAAAAAAAAGGAAGATAATTACTATGTGGTCTTGTAACTCCAGGAATGTCCTTATTTTATTTACTCTGGATTGAAATGGGGCCTTTGATTTGGAGTGTAGCAGAGGAATCGAAGGGCTTAAGAAATTTTTTTCATCTTGACCAGGCCAAAAAGAACATGATCAGTACACAAAGACAGCAAAGACTTATTAGCACCCATGAAGAAGAAAGAAAAATGGGCAATCAGCCTGTAAATCAGCCAGTCACACCTACAGAAGGATGTAAAAGTTTACAGAGAAGCTCCTAACACCTCCCTCAAGCAAAAAACTTTGTGGTAATCTTCATATACCCCAGAGAGATGTTCCTCCAGAAAACAAGTAAAAAAGCCAGTGCTAGGGATGCAGGTAACATCAGCACAGGTACACAAAGTCATGCTGTTCGTGCTTCCTCAAGAAGAGTATAATACCTTTTTTGTTTTTTTAAAGTTAGTCCTAAGGAAGGATGAAATATTTATTTTGTACCACATCAATACAGCAGCTCCTTACCAACTTAGCTTGTCACACAGAAGTGCCTCAAACATTTTCATTTGAAAATAGGACAAACATCATCCAGAGCTATATTCTTGGTATGTGTTTTGGCTTGCTTTAAAATAAAGTAAAATAAAATAGTGTATATTTAGCTTTAAAATGGCACATATTTGGCACAGTTTTGATGAATAGGAGTTTACCATGTGGATATTACTTTCTACAGAAAATAGACTATTCAAAAGAAATAACAAGAGCAGGATGCTTTTTAAGGTGTTCCAAAAGTAGGGAAAACAAACACACACACGGACAAACAAACAAACAAACAAAGGACTTCGCTCTGCAAATACTTTTGCATGTAAGAAAACACCATTTCACTGCCTCCATGCCAGTTGCTATTTCTGCAGGAATGAAGATCACTTCTGACAAGACTGGGATTAATGTCATCTGACTCTCCAGTAGTCAAATGACTTCCCAAGATGAGAAAAAGCTTTTTATTTATTTATCTTTTATTTTGAAAACTCTTTGACGTTAATGCAAAAGCAGATTCCAGGGATGCCTCCCCCACTGCCATTTTACGCATTCAACCAGTACCACAACACTACTACGTCACCAAAGCTGTCCAAGAAATTCTCTCTTTACCAAGGGTGAACTTGCAGGGTGGGATTGGCAGGAGCTGCCTAGGCAGGAAATGCTTGTGCTTACTTAATGCTTACTTTCCTGCCTAGGCAGGAAATCAAGAGGTCCTTGAGGCAAATTCCTCCCTCCTTCACCCTGGTCCACACAGCTGCCACCACTCTGGACACTGCATTGCTCATGCTGTGTCTTGCTATCAAAAATACTCCTTTTGAATCCTGTTAAACATCATAGGTACCTTTAATGTTTTTGAGCGATCAATGCAATTCTCAGTCATGACCTCCAACTAATAAACAGAATAGGAATTACCTGCAGAATAATTATAAAACATACAGAAACAAATTCTAAGAATATTTATATTATAATTTCTAAATCTAACCAAGATTCTCCTCCATCACTATCGAAAACAAGGAGACAGGAGGAGAATAACAACAGAAGGGATAAGAAAGAGAAGCAGCTGGAAGAAATAAGCAGGAAGCCCCAGAATGGAAACTCTCTTGGCAGGATCTGTGGAAAATAAACCCATATCCATACAGCTCAATTGTATAAAATAATCCATTATGAATTAAAGATCAAAACAACACAGATATTTAAACTTTACTGTTACCTATTAATCTGCTCATGTAAGGAAAAAAAAAAAGAGATTTGGTAATTTAGAGAGCAGAGTAATTCAAAACAAGAAGGGTCAAGTGTATTTGATTTAAAATTCTTCTGTATGCTAAGCTCAAAATCTCAAAAGAGATTTTGTACACAAAGGAGACCCTGTCACCAAAACTCTTCTAGTTTGATGGACTACTTGTGGCTTCTTAAGATCTCAGCATTGAAACATTTTAGAAGGTTGGATGGTGGGACATATGGGAAACAAAGAATTAAAAAAGCATCAAGAACGAGTGTGTAAAATGTTTCTCCAACAAAATTTTGACCATACAAGGTATTCCCTCACATTTACTCTCAGAAGTAAACTCTCTAAGATAAACCCCCACTAGCCAAAAATTAGCTTGTAGAATTCACACATGAACCTGTACAAATACACTGCACAGTAAAGGTAAACACTTTAGAAAGAAGATAAGTTGCAACGAGATATTGCCTCAGAATATTCTTCTTTTCAAAAAAAAATGTAGGAAATCATAAAACAAATCTTGAAGTGAAGCAGTTATGGCACGTCCTTTCCTGCTACTCTTGGTTTAGCTTCTGTGAATGCTGCAGCACACAGTAACAAAGCACCTCACCTGCCTGCTTCAGTTCATCCACCTGGTAAGTCAGGGTGATAACACTGAAATCTTCTATAAGCCAACTATTAAGAAAAAGCTGTAGAGAAGTTACGTATTACTTACTATTGAAAGTTCAGCACAAATTCACATACTATATTATCACCATCAGAGACGTAATTGCCTAACTCACCTTGGACAAAGCTACTCTGACTTGGCTAGAGGGAATGTTAAAGCTTTGTTGCATGGCTGGCAACAAATCACAACAACTAAAAGCTTTAATCACAAAGAGAAAACTCTGAATTGATCCGAAGGGAAAACACATTTAGGTAGTATCACAAATACGGATATTCAGATTTTGCTTAGTGGGAAACTACAGGCTGAAATCTTTAGAGATACCTCTCTTAAGGTCCCTTAGCTAAGAGTTCTTAGGATGAATGAACCATATTTAAGTTGCTCTTCAATTTTAAGATATTACATGCACGAGTCACCTGGCCTGCTCATATGGATGCTACTGCATATTTTTATTGCTGGTACAGATTAAAACTATACAGTCATTAAAAGGACTATGAGAACATGGCACATTGTATCTCAATCACTTGTATACCCTGTATGTATTTAGGATGATAAATATTTTGCTGACAAAAAGAATATTTTCGTCTTTAAAAAAATTTTTTTTTTTTTTACTTCTTTCTATTTTCATCTCAGCTCTCTGCAGAAACAATAGAGCTGTAAAAACAGCCTCCATTATCTGCTAGCTCAAGTTAGCAGCAGTGTTATAATCTAAGTTCTGTTGCAGAAAACTCATTAAAAGCAAAGACAACAGCCTGACTTTCAGATCAGAGTTACTGAGTTAATATGTAAAGGAGAAAAAAAAAACCTTATCTGATATGGAATTCTGTGAGAGACAATAAATATGGAATCCTGTGATGACATTTTTGGTCAATCCCCTGAACATAAGTAGAGAGGGCACAAACAATCAGGTAGTCTGCAGCTGCACAAACTCAGCTGCAATTTATGCTTATGCATAGGCAGACTGCCCACTTCACAGGCAACACAAACAAAAAGTGGCATGCAGGAGGAGACTGGGAACAATGCAGAAAAGCAGAATGTAAAAAGGGATCTAGAAGGAAATGAGAGATTGGTGAACATTAGAAAGTTGGAACCTTTCGCTTGCACTGGCTCGCTAAGTTCACCACCTCGCAGAATGAGTGTTGGGAAGTGTTGCTGGCCATGACTACGTGGACTGCAAAAGGACACGGCCACCTTCCCCAGCGGCCTCCTCTTGCAGCCAGGCTCCGACGGCCCCACAGAGGGTCAGGGAGCAGGCGGGCAGCCCACAGCGACGCAGCTCTGCGTCACTTCGGAGCAGTGCTGTTTGCCTCCGATGCTAGAACGTTAATATACACAAACATTTCTTTTTAGTTGATAAATTTAGTGCTACAGCATTTGAAGAAAGGAAATTGGAGTCATATGAGTCTCTGGAACTTCCCAACTAACAAATACGATTTTTTTAGGGGCAACTTCTAATTATGTAATAAACCTGTTTTGATTTCTTGAAGTTTGAATTTTTGAACGAGAAATTAAGAAGATGGATTAATTTATACAGGGTATGAACACTGTTATGTACAGTGTTTGTATGTATGTAATGCAAAGTAATGTGACCCTCTTGATATACACGTACATGAACACAAGCTCTCTCACAGTCTGGTTCCCCTGATGGGTCCAGTAGCTCCTACATGTCCAAGACTGCATTGCAATCTAACAGTCTGCAAATGATGATGTCTCAAATCGTTCATGACTATTATGAATCTAAAAGCACAAAAGCTAAATAATATAATTTCAAAATGACTAGGCATGACAAATAAATCAATAAACAATATATGACTTAAATGTGCCTGAAAGGTCCAAGCTTTTGTTTTTAGATATTATATGAATGTGTTCCAACATGTCTCTATTAGAATTTCCTATACCATAGCTATAGTATATGTATGCTGGTGTGTGATTGTACTCTCTGCATTATGGTTGGTTATATATTTCTCAAAAGTTAATGCACTTGGAAATTTATTAAGCAGTAAAACTAAAATTCTATTAACCTTAATGGGATTTACACAAGGGAATTCACACTTAATATTGATGCAACACTGATGCTTATAACTGTTGCCAGGAAAAAAAAAAGGGATGGGCTTAGTGTAGTTAAACCAAGGCCATCACATTTTCTATTTATGTAGTCCTTCACAAGGGTATCCTGTGTCTATTAAGGAAAATGGAAAAAGCCAAAGACTGGTTCGTATTTAAGCTCTGCACGTGCCAAGTAAGATAACTGCATTTGTCAATAAAGGGTGGTCTTATTGGTGAGGGAATAATAAACACTGGTAGAAAGATGGGAAGCCATTATCTTTGGTTTTCTTATGGGTCCTGAAAGTGCTATTGCTTACATTTTCTACTGTATAATGCTGTATAGTAGCACCACTGCCAGAAAACACTCCCAGTAATATTATATGGAATGTAATGAATACAAATTCACATTCTCCCTTCACCAGCCATTCCCATAACCACACTGAAGTAAAACTCCCCAGATCTTTCTCCAGAGACTCTTCACCTCTGTTGTTTTCAGAGTAGAATTAGTTGTGTGGCAGCCTCTAAATCATCTGGTTTCAAACGGGAAAAAAATGACTTCATTTGGGAAGACTGAGGGAACTCTGTGATCCTGAATTCTGTGGCCTTCTTCTGTAGCCAGAAATCTACCTAGTGCAAAGTACCAAGAAGCAAGACTCCAGAAGAGCTTAACAGGAGCGAGCAGAAGCCTGGAGTCTTTTGTTCAAGGGGGACCATTTAATTGTTGCAACATCCAGATGAGGGCTACGTAGCAAAACACAGGGAGTCTGGTGTCTCACCCTGTGCCAGTGAGCAGGTGCCTTTGGGACAGATCCTAACGCAGCTTCTTGCTGCCCGAAGTGAGAGCAAAAGCTGGTGAGCATTTTGGCTCCAGCAGGTCCAGCCGCAGGACTCCTCAGGCTTTGAGGCTTTGCTGGATGAAACCAGAGTAGCTGGACAAGGACGTAAATCTGATAAGGACGACCACAGTTTAGACATGTCCTCTGTGAAGGTTTCATAGATTCCCAGGTGGGATGTCAGCCACAGTCAGCCACATTTTGGGTATCTTTGTGATGGATTTGAATTATTTGTCCTGGCATTCTGTATTAGAGGAAAGGCACACTCAAAACAAGCAATAGTACCAAGCTGGTGCTTTTCAGGATCAGGCCTTGCCCTAGTAGCCTGCCTTTTATATTAGCCACACTGAAAACATTTGTAATATTGAGATCTAGTCTTCAGCAGAATAGATTTTTGTTAAAAAAGAAGCATTTAAAACAATCATGATAAAATTTGAAAAAGAAAATCTTGTGTAAACTACCAAAGCTCATATCACAAGGCTCCTAATTTGGACACCCTAACTAGAAAATAACAACTTGAAACAAAACTACTGAAATCATGCTGTAATACAAATAAGCAGGTACATTTAGAATAAATCATAAGTGCACTTGGATGTATTAATATTAATATGCAATCTGAAATGATGAAAATGAATCACTGTCAACTCTACTTTTCTGCCATTAAGAATTAAATATTCACAAAGTAACGCCTGTCTTATGCTCTTAGCATCTTTCTCATTCTCTGAAAATGCAATGTTATATACTAAAGCTAATACAAAACTTTCAAACATGGATTTGCAGCTAGAAGTCTGGTTTATTATTTCATTCATGAAATTCTGCACAGAATGGCTTTGAAGGGAACCATTTTAAAGCTAGTAAAGATTATTTCCTCTCTGAGAAACATAATTTGCTGTGTCAACATTCTTCATTAGCTAAAACAAATTATGAAAAAAACACAAAATGAAATTAGACTGTGCAGATATGAATTTGATGATAACTATCTCCTGAACATAGAGATAATTAGTTTTGGTTTTAGAGTAAGCTTTCTCTTATCCAGTATGGGAGCCAAGCTACCTGGTCTAGGTGGTAAAGGATTCATTTACAGAAGCATTTGAGTTTGAGGATTTGGAGCATTTTGGACTGCGTTTGCTTTTCATGCCATAATTGCAATAATGGAAGAATGACAGAAATAACTGGCCTTTCCATGTTTGCAGCAGGAATCTGGAAATGATGATTCTGGTCCTTTCTAATTGATCTTCTTAGAAAAAGACCAGGAAGGAGCTCAATTTTCAGAGGATTCAGAGGCAATCTCTTTACAAAGTATCCCGGATTAGACAGCCAGCTATGCAAACTTTCATTGGAAAACTTCTAGATACAGTGCCAGGTGGAAGAGATCTTTTCAGAGGCCCTCCAAACTTAATGTAGCCTTCTCCCTGGCACCCAGAACCACCAGACCAGGTCAATATCTTCACGCAGCAACAAATGACACCAGTGGGACCTGAGATTCTTCCAGCAGCGTGGCATGTAAGCATGTTAGCTACGCACTGCAGCAAGGAAACACAACCAGGCATGGAAGTTTGAATGGTTTCTGTAGTGGCTATCAATACAGAAGATGCCAGCCCCTCCACAAGGCACAAATACAATTCTGAATGTCCTACATCATGTGCACAGGAGAATCTGCCTGTGTGAGGTTTCCAGTTTTCACTGGTGAGCTCCCACCAGCACCAGGAGTGAGCAATTCAAGCTTGCCTCACACTAGGTATGGGCTATAGGTCCTTTTTGCAGGGCAATCCACACCTATTTGGTTTGGAGAAGCAGAGCAGCCTTCTCACAGAGCCTTCTCTTAAACCTCAGCATTCTTGGGTGAGAAAACTGGATACTGCCAAACATTTACTTCATATTGCCTCGTAGTGCATTGATCTTTATACTAGGTTCACTTTATACTATCTTTTGTAAAGATATTGAGGGATATTTTACATTCAAATGCTATTTGTCTTGAATTAATGAGGATAAAAAACATGCAGTACATTGCTACATATTTTCAGTAGCCCTTATGTTGTTTTCACCCTGTGAATATTCCTAAGAGGAAATATATCACCAGAAAAGATACATATGAAAGAAAAAAAAGTAGTTATACTCATTTCTGTCTCTCTTCCTACTCATACACCCGCCTTTATTCTTTCTGCAAAATTTTGTAGTTTTCCTTAATTAATGGAACCCTAATCATCACATGCCCACGTTCTGCAATTTTTGTTTTTTTTTTTTTTTTTTTTTGTCTAATTAAACATAAATATATTTATTTAATTGAAAATAATTAA
>JAVCKT010036847.1:0-15855 GCA_032273925.1 Rhynchotus rufescens | reverse complement strand
CTTTTCTTTTCTTTTCTTTTCTTTTCTTTTCTTTTCTTTTCTTTTCTTTTCTTTTCTTTTCTTTTCTTTTCTTTCTACATTGAGCTTTTGGAACTCATCTTAAATCTTTGCGGAGTGTTTGAGGCCAACTTGGAAGATGATTTAATTAATTGGAAAAAAAATATTGTCTGTTTTAAAGCTAGATCTGGGCAGAGTGCTACAATACTGATGATACCAGCGTATTTACGTTCTAGTACATGTCCTGTGTCCAGTACTCTAAGTGGAGATTATTTATTCGCCTAGGTTAGTTTCCCTCTCTACTGAAATAGGTTTGATCCTGGAAGTATAACTAATTATATTAGTTTTGGTGCAGTCCGGTCCCCAGTGATTTCCAGGTTTGTTCTGAGTAACAGGCAGTAATGGAAATCGTGGGAGGAGAAGAGGTGGAGTTTTGCACAGTTTTCACTCCCTGGCAGGACCTGAGGGATATCAGTTAAAGTTTCATGCAGGAATAACTGGAGGATGCACAGCTAGAAATAAAGTGGATGTGATTTACGATCCACTTAAATTCTTCAAATCCCTTTTTTTCTGGTTAGCTGGAACTTGGCTGTTCACCCCACTTTTCCTTCCCTCCAGGCTGCAGTTGCACGAGTACTGCCTTAGCTTCTTGTTCCGCATGTGGAGAGTGAGCACTATGCTGGATTGCCCTAAAAGTCACCAATTTGCTTATTTATCATCAACCTTTCAGCCCGGAGTCCTGTGACAGTATATTAGGCTCATGTTTAACTGCACGCAGCAGGGCCTGGAGAAAGGCACATCTCCCTGCTCCAAGCTCTTGCGAGGCTACAAAATCTCCTGATCTCCACCACCGTGGTCAAGGGAGTCCTCAGAGGGAGTCCTCAAGGGAGTCCTCAGAGATTTTGGAGCTATCTGAGTTTCTAAACTCTCCTTTACGAGCTGCCTCAGAGGGTTTCTGATGTGTTGCTGTTGCGTGATTTGCACTCATGTATGCTGCCTGGAGACTCACTTACTAGTCCTCTAAGATATATTTTACCACTAAATATCACAAAGCTGACTTTTTTTTTCTCGAGAAGGATTTCTCTTCCCATCATTGAAGCCTGGCATTCCCATCCTCTACCAATTCTACCTCCATCTCCTTTTTTTTGGAACAGAAGTGTTCATAAGTGCTATATTGGGATATCCATTTTCTTGTCTCCTTTTCACTGAATGGGTCTTGTTGGGATTTAACAGACATGGGAAGAGAAAGGAAGAAAATGAGCATGATTTGCATTTACAACGAGGCTGTTTTACCTGGCATCTCTGTGAAAAGTGTGCCTCACAGTGCCTGGGAATGCAGGGCATAGTAAAGCTAAGGAATTCCAGGCAGGAATTGATTAGAAGTAGACTATATTCAGACTGTATCCAGATTGCTGAACCAGTCTTTTTCTGAGCACTATTCCTCCTTTCCGAGGTTTCCAAGCTTGGAAAAAACACTTCTGATATACACCACTCAAAACTTATTACTGTTCTGCAAAGCCCCTGCAGTCTTTTGTGCATACATTTGTATAATATTAGTTCAGAATGATTTGTGTGACAAAAAATACTTTTACCCAGTAATTTTTTGTAGGAAGCCACAGCAAAGAGTTAAATAGCAGTGACCTCCTCTTTCTTCCCCAGTTTTCTCCATTAATAAACATCAGTTTATTGGAATATTTATTAATTAAAATGTAAATATTCTCATATTAGACTGTTTTGGAGACAAGATGAAGTAAGCCTGGCACTGCTAGCATCATGGGAAACAAGATTGTGACGCTAGCGTAAACACATTTTTTTTTTCCCTTTTAAAAATGTTAGTGTTACAGTTGGAGAGTTAGTTGAAAGAGCCACATCCTCTCAACGTGCAATATGAGTATTTGTTATTGTTTTCATAGATAATGCTGTCATATTAGACTCTTTTTGGCTATACCTGCCTGACTCTGCAACACATCTGGGGCTGAGTGGGAACTTTGGGGGAATATTATCTTCAATAGTGCACTCAGATGCTGCAATGATCAAAAAAGGATATTTTTAATCTAGCTTATTATTTAGGGGGACCACAAAAGGTAGATTACCTTAAGAACACTTGCATAGGTCTAAAATGTGTTAAATGCACACCCAGAGTGGCTCTAAAGTGCAAGTTGCAGAGCAGCAATTGGGAGATCACCTTCCCCTTACTCCAGTTTTATCCAACTTCTGGAGTAGTTTTGTGCCCTGTGAGGATTTCCAGCTACTCTCCAAAAACTCATTCAGGTTTAGCCACCCCATGTAACAGGGACTGCAGTGAGGCCACAGTAAGAATATCCAAAAAGATTTTCCCACACAACAGGGTCCCAGGGCACTTGGAATGCAGCAACACTCACTGAAATCATCAGCTTTAGATCCAACTCGGAGCCAGGAAGTCAGATCCATCTGATGCGGCATTTTTAAAACCCAGGCTGAAGAAAAGGGAAAGGAGAAGAGAGGTAATTATCATTTGCTTTTAGCTTTTGTTTTGTTTTGTTTTTCTTCTAGTAATAGTACCTCTTCATGTGTTTCTCCCTCTACTTTAGTTGTAGAAACCCTCTTGCATTTCCCATTCTCCCCAATTGGGCAGTTGGAGCCCTGGGGACCAGGCTTTCCCACACACAGCCCACAACTTAGATGACTCTTTCTTTGCTTTTTCCTCAGGATAGGCTGAGAGGAGAAAAAAAAAATCCAAAGCTTTTTCCAGTTATCATGGTTGACTTCCGCTGAGTGGAGTTTCATTTATTTTTTCCCTCCTTGATGTTGTGACTAGTCTCAGAGTCAGAGACAAGTGGGAATGGCTGCCAAGAGTGTGAGAGACTCCCCCAGAGATAACGAGGCAGCAGAAATATGCAAGGCCTGTAATGAAACATCCCAAGCAGCAGCATCAGAATATGCTGCATTCAAGGCCAACGGGAGTTTTTCAGTGGTCTTTTCCTGCAGAGAGATTGGCTCTATAGTTAGGGGTGAACTACTTAGCGTTTTTTTCACGTTTCTCCATGCTTGAGTATGCAGGCAGTAAAAATGAGAAATAGTTCTAACAACTTAGAAAGATATGTGAATTACATGCTGTTATTTCAGCAGTCTGCACTTAAAAACACTATTTTGGCTATTAAGTATATTCACTTTTCAATTAACTTTGCAAGGTTTGGTTCCTCTCAAGGCTAGCCTGCTCATAATTTCATGTTTTGAAATGTTGCAGTCAATATTTACTGCTTAGCAAAACTAAGTTCCATTCTTGGCATGAAACTAAAAATAAAACCTAGGAATCCTCTTTTATTTTTCTTTCAAACAAATCTCCAGTGTAATTTGTTTTTCTGGGGGGATTTGATTTTGGCCTAGGTTTCTGTGAATACAGACCAGCAGAATGCTCTGTCAACTCCTATTTTCTAGCATTCGCAAATTAGAGTTCACAAAGTGGAAAACCTCACTTTAAAGTAAATGGCATTTTTCAAGCGTGATAAGACCTTTATTTCCATTTTCAGTCTGGCTATTTAAATCCCTTCTTGTCTGACTGGTGATAAATATGTCTGGCTTGAGTCTGGAGAAGAGCAGAGGTGATGGGGAAAGGTGCAGTTTGGGCAACGCAGAGATCCTCCACACTGCACAGGAACCTCAGTGTAAACCACTTTAACCACCCAGCCTTTCAGGTTTTCTTCTCAAACACCCACACACTTTGCACAGATGGAGGGATGTGACAGATCATAGTATTAACAAACCGAAAGCTTGTTTTGTTTTGTTAGTTATTCGATCCACTCCCTCATATTTCCTTATTTACAGTTGTATTCAAAACGAATGAACTGCTAGACTCTACTAACAGGCATCTGCTCATAGGATGTGAAAGCTTCTAGCCACGTATTTCATCCTCTAATATTTCTTTTATTATTTTCTAAGCAGGCAGGTGTCCTGCAAGCTGTATTTATCCCCAGACCATCGTGCCTTCTGGTCAGTACTCAGAAGCGGGCTTTGGCTGCCAGTACTCATGTTTCCTTCAATCACCAATAACACAAGCTTTACTTTAAATAATCACTGCTACCTAAAAAGAAAGGAATGGTCTCTGAGAGAATGTCTTTGCTCATCTCATGGAATGCCTAGAATAAATGGGACACCATAATAAACAGGACAAAACAGTTAAAAAGTACTACGTGCAGCCACTTAAAACTGACACATAATATCTCGTAGTCAGTAGAATTCACATTCCTTCTTTACCTGTGGCTGCCTTGCCTACACAAGAAAGGGACTTTGTAGCATCCCAAATATTTCTCTCATATTTAAGTATGTTAATTTTAGTCATAAAATAACATACTGACTAAATAGCAAAGTTGCATGATAGATAAGTAGAGGGGAAAGGGAGGTTCAAAGGAGAAATAAGTAAGATTTCACCTAGTATCTTAAAGAAAATTTAGGAAAAAAAAAAAAAAGAAGAAATATTGATTTCCTGTACAATGTTGTTAACTCGATTGCTTTCATAAGCACTTGCAAAAGGCTCTATGAGGCTTTTAGTTCTAATGCTGTTTCCCTCCCTTGTCCCTGCTGTGGAGGCTCATGAGCAGCTGGGGTAGGAAGGTCCGAATCAAACTGCTTAACTGGTCTCAAACTCCATCCATCTCTTTGGGGAAAAAAAAAAAGGCATCATTAGCTGAAATATCTTATTATAGTGTAATCTATTACCTTTGTAATAGATTTCTGGACATTGTATTGTAACAACAAGTGTGATTTGCTTATTAGTGTATTTTCCTGTGTTAATACTTGATTTCTAGAATTAGGAACTGATTTAAGAGTGTACAAGATGTTCACATTTCTCAAAAGAAAACAGAAGTATCTGCTTGTTTGGATTTTTTTCTCTGCTTTATATTTCTCAGTGGTAGGAACATGAAGCACATCCTTGAGCTATTGAGAGAAATAGCTCCATTTGGAATTGCCCCTTTTTTATGGAATGCTAATCAATATCTGTTGAATCTCTTGCTGTCTCGTACACCTTTACCGTGTTGTCTTCTTTACAACTTGTTTCTGAGTCCTGTTGCTGCTGTGTAAATCCAACGTAACTCCTTTGAAGTAAACGTGTTATGACTTCTCATTGACATAGAGCTATCTGAGATTTTAAACTACCCAGGAAGTATTTATCTTCTGTAGAGTTTAAACCTAAAGGCAAGAACATTTCTCCTTGTAGAAATACCTGTAAATCCTGGGAGAATTTCAAAGCGTATGCTTTGTGAGTATAAAATGAGCCCTTTGTGATATAAAATGTGTGTGAAATGAATGTGGGTTACAAAACTTTATTTCTCCACTCTTTCTGTAGAGGTTCTCCTGGTGATCTCTGCTGTATTCACATTTGCTATGATTTCAGCTAGCTGCTTGGGAAGGCTGAACCCAGGGCTCCTTTTTGCTCACAAGGATATGAACTGTGATCTTTCAGAACATATTTTGCTCCTTTTCCTCCATGGGGCTAAGCTAAGATACGATGTGGCAGGAGAATTTTACAAATACCCGATAGATGCTGACAGGCAGGGCAGGATGCAGCTGAGACAGCTAAGAAAAAGGATTTAGAGGTGCCAGCTTGGAAGAGCAGTGCTAATGTGTGTCTAATCCATGCAAGCTGCTCCTTTATTAGTAATTCTCTGAATTTCTACAGGACAGCTGATATCTCCCTGTCCAACTCATTGTAGTGAATGTGACGGCACAGGTAAGAGGTATTAGTTAAATTATCAGCAAGTAAAGTAGCTTGGTTGCATTTAATCTGTACAGAAATTAGAAACCTATTTTGAGAACAGTTTCCATGCCACAGCGTGGAAAATAAACCAGATAAAGTATCGCTTTGCTCATCCAGGTAGCTGCTCTCTGTTAGCTTTGTGTCTTGCAGCAAAGGCTTCCCTCTTTTCTTGTGTCTCATGTTCGGGCAGAGGAGCAGCAGCAGGACTCTGTGCTCACGGTTTATCCCATGACAGCAGCAAATGCTGTCTCGGGGGGTCAGGCAGGCTTTTCAGTTAAGAAAAAGCTAGTTTTCTAACTGTTAGTGCCTGAACTTTGGGTCTTTTCTGTGAATTTAAGCATCACAGAGCTGTCCCCTCAGTAGGTTGTTGGCATTAAATAGTGCAGGGCAGAGGAAAGTAAACTCCTTTGCATGATGTTTTGCCTCAGGGCTATCATGCCCCCTCAGGGTCATTTTTGCTTCTGTGACCACATAACTGTTTGCATTTATGTAAAGACGTTCCCTGTATTCTGGTGTTTCCGAATCTTCCTCCTGTGTTCTCCTGGTTCTCTGCTGCCTTTCTGTGCTCTATATTCTGTTGTCTGGCTCATCCCATCAGAGCCCACACAGAAAGAGTTGGGTATTGTGGGTTTTCCCTCCTCCATGGTATGATTCTTACTGTGAGTTCACCTCTCTTTCATGTCAGGAAAATCAAATTACATGATAACTTGTATATTAAGTGAGCTTTCATCTCTCTCAGGTCCCTTTGGGGCTGCCAAAGCTACTGTTGTTCCTTGTCAGGAAGTTTTATCTGGCTCTTACCCTAAATGTTTCCTGTCTTAACTTCATGCCATGATTCCTAGTGTCGCTCCAAGAAATTCATCTCCAGAGCTGTGTATTTTTAGAGTACTACAGGGTTTGCCACTCAGCTTGCTTTTAGCCAGCTACACACTTAACTCCTGGAGTCCTTCCTTGTGAGTCAGCTCTTTCCACCACTGCCTCCCCAAGGTCCTCCTGTCGCACAGAATTTCTCTGCCAGGGAGCAAAGCTCACGGCGGCATCCCTGGGATGCTCGCCCTGGGGTGTTACGTAAAGGCAACACCTCCCTGTGGCAATTCCTTTGCACCTGCAACACACTTTTGCTACAGTTTTGCTTTGCAAAAGCAAGGTTGAACTATTGTTTTTTTTTGTTTTTTTCTGGGGCCTTTCGCGTTCCCGCTTTCCTGGCTTTCTCTGCTGCTGGGTTTTGAGGGCTTTCTAAATGAAGAAGATCTGCCAGCAATGCTGAAAACCCTGATTCCACCACAAATTTTGGGGGGGTTGCAGTGGCCTGCTGCTCTAGCACGCACTCTGATAACAGAGCCACTGCATAAGCCTCCCACCCGTTCCAGTCCACAGCACATCTGCATCCCGTTATGCTAGCGTAATTTCCCCCGGGAATGTGCTTTCCCAGAATAAAAGGACTTTATTGCAGCATAATTACTGTATTTGAAAATAAAGAAATAATTTATATTCCAGAGCGGGATGTCTGCATAAAGGAGGCATCCTCATAGCTTTGCCAATGTAATTATTCAGTATAGCTGTACAGGCAAATTGTCACGTGCAGACAAGCCTTAAAATGTGTTCCTAAGCATGTGTGGGGCTGCATGGTACCACAGTAAATCGTAATTCACTTGCATTCTGTTGATTCTGATCTTTTGAAGTCCCTTGAATGCTTCACGCCATTCAACACTTGCATACTTCATTTTGCATTATGTACAGCTTGCGTCAACATATGATTTCCTCCTCTGATGGAGAAATTTAGTAGTGCTATGCCTTGCTCTGATTGCTGTGATCCTCAGCAGACACTGTCTCACTGCTTGATACATTGTCATTCATCATCACCTTTTGTTTATGTTCTCTCTCAGTTTTCAATCCTCCTGCTAATGTTTATATCCAAGGTAATTTGAGTTAATTAGGAAAGTAAGCCTTGTTTTGAGAGACTCTGAAATGCATCACTTAAATTCAAATAGCATCTGCCATGTTCCCTTCATTCATTAATTTTATTAATCTTCCTAACAAAGTAATAGAGTTTGTCCAACAAGACATAATTGCATACTGCATCTTTCTCAAGTTGCCAATGAGGGATGTTTTTCCTTTTAAAATTTCTTCTACTAATGTACTAGACTTCAATAGCATAAGGAATCATTTCTCATGTCCCATTTCTCAGTAGCATAAGGAATCATTTCCTTACTTCAACTACTATAATCCAGTATATTCTCAGATGATAGTGAATCTTCTTTAAAGCAGTTTGCTGTAGAAGGACTGATCTAAATTTCATTTCAGCCACTGATATGCGTGTGGCTAGTGTGAAAGATGGGAACACATGTCTTAAATCAACATTTTAGACTGCCTTTACCACTGGTTTTCCTGCAGACCTTTAGGTGCAAGTAAAAGCTAACTTTCTTGGCAGAGTTCTATTCCAAAAACTGCCTCTTTTCCCAAATCAGATGAATCCTTTCTTCTGCAGGAGCTAGATATTTGAAGTTATTTAGACTCAGATCCTTTGACTGTAAAATCCTGGTACATGCTAAGTACCTGCTTTCCTTTTAGTATGAGGTGGGATGAGATGACATCTTTCCTTCCTTGCTTCTGATACCCTCCAATTCCCCATATGTTGTTTGTTTGTTTGTTTGTTTGTTTTGTTTTATTCTCTTTTGGTTTTGTTTCTTTTTACCTTAGCTTATGAAATGAGAGCCATGCAGTCATGCCCGGGAAACTGCGGGAGACCAGTGTTCTTTCATTCCAGTGCACCCAGGCCACTTATTTTCAATGCACTGGCATTTGGCAGTTTTGATCCTACTGCACTTTGTCTCTCCTTTTGGCGTGTTGTCCTTCCTGCCACTATTAGGGAGAATGAAATGCTCTGGCACTGCTTACCAAGCTGACTCCTGGTCAGCCTGGTGTCCTGTCAGCAGTCACTGATGCCTGATCTTCGGTAAGGAAAAACTACAAATGCTCTTGTTGTTATCACAGGTAATCTGAAAGGCTTTTGAAAGCTAGGAAAGGCTTTTCTAAATTCCATTTTTTTGAAGAAAGATTTTTCACTCACATTATCTAGTCAGTGATTCTTAGCTAGTCTATGAATAAAAGTTATTTGCTTGTCAAAGGGCAAGACATCTGTGCCTTTTTGGATGCAGGAGTAAGTAAAATAATATGTCACCGGATTTTCAGTAGTCCTCTGCAAAGGAGGATTTATTCTGAAATAGATTTGAAATATCCTTTGAGGTATCTTCATTAACTACAGCGAAGCCTAGATAATGGATACCTACTCTTCAGAGGAATAATGTTATGTAAAATGAATTAATAACTCTTATATTCAGCTCCAACTCCTTCAGCTCCCTGTGGCCTCAAAGACCTGGGATCACTTGACAAGGAGAAATGTGGGTAGACTCTAGATGTCGGCGAAGGCTGGGATTTGTTTCTATATCCGCTAGCCTGACTTCATGGCACAACTGTTCGCAGCGTGGTTAAAAGTGTTGTGAGATGACGGTGCCCAAGGACAGGGCATTGCAAACTAGAGCTCAGACACTGGTTTGGGGTATCTTGTACAGAGAGCGAGTACAAAGTTGAGAGTTAGGTAGGAGAAAACAGTGAAAATATTCATCTATCTCAACAGATGCTACAAATGCCAGTTCCAGACTTTTACAGCCTGGCACCTAACTCTTCCCTTATTTTTGACTGATCTTTCTGACTGATCTACCATCAGATCTCCCCAGTAGTCAAAAGGAATACTTCTCATGAACTGGATATTAATTAATACTAGACTACTATAGAAGCCTATAGAGTTACATTTCATAGTCAGATGTAAATCAAACGGAGCATGATTAATGGTGCTACTATAAATGCCAGAAGAAATAATAGTGGATCACTATCTTGAATGTGTTTTCCATTTGCATGCAGGAAATAAGGAATGCAAGTCATTTAAGAGAGCGTTAATGGAATTTGTGTATCTAATTAATTCTTCAGGGTGCACTCTATGGAAAATTGATCTGGTTGTGTCATGTATTGCTGGGTGGGTCAGGTATTGGCGTGACACTGTGGGTAACACCTCCTTTTTTTTTTTTTTTTTTTTTTGAAACATATCAGTCTGTCATCAGAACTGGAGACAGTACAGAAATTTGCAGGAGCAAATAATTACCTTTGCAGAGCAGATTACTTGGAAAGCATTTTAAAGCATTAGATATTATATAGCAGAGCACCTAGAATCAAGGAAGCCTGTCTGCAGGCATCTGCTCCCTCCGTGCCACTCTGCAGGAGCGAGGACAGGGTGTTTATGTCTGTGAGACAGCAAGAAGCAGGTCCCTGTGTTGTAGCTGGTGCTCTATCTCCTTTCATTTTTACACTCAGTGCTTAAAATAAGCTGCTGAGCTTTCGTCTGTCAATGAAAACAGAAAAACAGGAGCAGACACTGAATAGGATAGGGTTTTCTCTTACTCTCTACCAGCTGCTATGGCACTTTCCAAAATGCCTGCAGCTTACTCCAGTGTGAAATTATTGTTAGATATGCCAAGTCTTGGTCTCACTAACAGACTCTAGGAAAAGATGTAGTCCCCATTGAGTCCCTCTAGGCCCTGCAAGATCTCGTACTGCATTCTTGCTAGTGATGGCCACTCTCTTCAGCTCAGCTGAGACATGGTTTGCTGCCAGTTGTGCCCCTCAGCTGCCCTCACGGGGAAGGCTAATCGGGCTTCTGGGATGCCAGGTACCGGAGAACATCTCCTGTCATCCCTTTCCATGTGGTTGGTTTTGAAAACAGGCTCCATTGTAGTCTGGCCTTTCCATAAGGCTGCTGCTGATTTTACATACAGAAATCTGTTCCCCTATGCTAAGCGGGGCCACATGTCAGGAGAAGCATCTCCGTTATCTTCTGCAGGCGAGTTTCTCAGAGCCCTGGCTGCGTCAGCATTGCCCATGTCTGTCAGGTCTACACACCTGCACATACGAAGATCCAAGACAGGGACTGTAAGATTTGTTTGGATGCTTTCATTCCAATATATTCTCATTAGGGATAGTGTTTGGGAATCCCTCCATGCAGGTTGTGACTCGCTTGACAACAGCAGTGATCAAGAAATAAAAGGCCTTCCCCTATCAGCAGTTCCTAGAAAGTCACCAAATCCAATATCTGCCTGAGTGCAGACACCACGAATTAGGAGATGTAGATGTTCAGTAGAGGATTTCCCTCACATACACTCTTTCCAAAGGTCAAGGGAGACATCCCGAAATCGTATAACAATATCTCAAAGACAAAAAGCCACAGGTGCAATATGTCAAAGAAAAATGACAGTAGAGATCATATTTTTTTCCAGTGTGCTCTTTCACTAGGATATTTATCTGCCCAGCATCCTGCGAAAAAGTTTTTCCGATAGGTAGTGGTGGATGCACAGAGTAGCCACCACTGCTTGCAGTCCTAACCATTTCTGTCACTGCTGTGAACTGTGGGCAGCAGTTCTGGTGAGTTTAAACGTGAACAGCATCAGCACAGTGTGATCAACATGTGCCTCTGGTGTCATCATAAAGATACCCTTGACTTTGTTACCAATGGGAAGTGCAATTTTTGTTGAACTGTGTAAGTCACAGAGGATAGGAATCAGGCACAAGGATGCCATGGATAGTGCTCATCTTTCCTGGGAAGGCTTTCTGATTGTGCTCATGACTTGTTCAGATAGGCAAAAGCACATTTTTTTTTATGAATCATGTTAACCTCGTTACATAATTAAACACACTCAAGAAATGCATTCATTCTCTCCCTCTCCAAAGGAAAAATTTGTGTCAGTGCTTTCAGCTGTGGGAATCGCTATTAAAGAATTACTCTGTATGTACAGGTCTTGGTTTAATTATGTCTAATAAAACTGCAGCTTCAATATTGAAAGAGATAAATACTTCATGCAGAGAAGATGAAACAGTGCAAGTTACTGGATCATCAGTAGTGCAAGAGAGTCAGATTTCTGCAAGTGAAAGGGCAATTAGGTTACTGTGAGACTGACAGAAGTTGCATTGATTAATTTTTTTGACCTCTCCTTCCTAGGACATCTCTCTCAGGGAAATATGGGCATGTTAGCTGCTTTGCAGGTTACTTTTTCCCAGTTTGCTTCCATTAAACTTACACAAGAAAGCAACCAAAAAAAAAAAAAAAAAAAAAAAAAAAAAAACAGATCAGGCACAGTATTCAAAGCTAATTGGAGTCTTTCAAATGGATAGACAGTTTTGCTATGGGAAGGAAATGATTTCAAGCTAATCAAAGGACCTGAAAATTCCTTTAGAAATTCGCTTTCCTTTTTATTTCTCTTCTTCTCATTTTAATGATGCTCCCAGTTGAACTGAAGCTGACAGTTTTCAGTGCCGGGATTGGAAGCAAGGGAAAGGACACAGGTGTGTGAGGGCTTTGCTCCTGGCTGTGGGAGATGAAAGGCAGCGGCCACCTTGTCCAGTGAGCGTGTGCATGCGTCAGCAAGGGCATCACATGCCGGGGCTGTTTCACAAATGACTTAGGCCCAGAAATAGCCGGCGGGTCACTGAAGGACTTCACCCAAGGCTAGATCACTTAATCAGACTTTCTGAGTCGGCCGCTGAGCCAATCGCTCCGCTGCCCCGCGGCGCCCGCACGGGGCCTGCGCCGCGCTCGCCTTCTTAGGGCTGGCTTATCCAAGGATTGAGCAACGCAGCCAACACATCACAAAGATTACCGGCGTGGAGGAGAACTCCTGTAGATTATGAGGCTTTGGAGGTTGCATGGCTGGGATGTGTATGCCTTTCCCTCATCTCTGTCGCCTCGGGTTTTCTAATCTTTCCCTATGCAATCCAGAAATTCAGATATTCCTCTGAAATGAATGTGAAGAGCATTTCTTATTCTCTTCATTGGGCATGTTCATTATAATAGGGGATGTCGTGAAGAAATAGACTCAGTGCTTGGATAATCCTCAGGATTCACCGTAGTTTCATTGTGAGCTTCTGTATTTATCCCACCAGAGGCTTAAGAAGTCTTGTTCTTGTAAAATACAGCCAAGAATCAGATAGGCTGAGTCTGTTTGCTGAGCTTTTGTGCTTAGAAATGTAACTTGGCAATGTTCAGTAGAGCCATAGATGAGGTCTTATAGCTGACATGTCTTAATTCAGTATGTCTACAGTGGTGTGCTGGAAAATATCCCCATGAATTTGAAGATACTTTGCTTATGATAACAAGAAAACTGGCAATGCTCTTATCTCAGCCAGGCTGATGAAATGTAATCAGTACAGAAGTAACTATCGGATTCACATGGATTCATATGTTTGCAGTGAATTATTTTGTGCAGTAATATGCTATTATCAGCATTACTTTTCACATAGAAAAAAAGAATATATTTGCGGATTAAATGCATTTCCTTCCTGGATAAGCTCCCATGCTTGTAACGTGCGTTATCCCGGCTAACACTGGGAGCTGGAGACTCCAGAGGAATTAGTCTCAGTCCGTTCAGCTGCTAGCCAAAGCGACAGGCTCTGTGTGTGCAGCTCCATAGCTACACATCTCAGGCTACCACAAAGTCAAATCCAATGTGCTAGAGCACAGGGAGGAAAATAATGCCCAGTGATGAATGGGCTGCAACCAAAACTCCTGCTGCATGAGAAGTGGCCCCACAGCTAGACCTCTTGATCATGTCTCTTTAGCAAATTCAGACTTGGTTTTCTGCATGGCAAATTTAGAAAGAACTTCACTGCTGTGCAGTTTGAAGAGGCAATCAGACGAATCAAGTGCAATTTCTCAAGTTCTGAGCTAGAATGAAAGGCAAAAGAAGGAAACCATTTCTTGCTGACAAAAAATTAAAAGCAAGCAAATGATATTATTTGATATATCTTATAATTTATGTATCATTCATCATCGATACATGATTTCATTATATTTCAATCTAGTCAGAAAGTTCAAGTGAAGCTATTTGGAACTGGATGGGTTTGTAATGAAACTATCCCATTTTTTTTTCCACTTAATGGTAAAAAATAGGAATGATGCACAACCAACAATATTTTCTTTGTATTACCATATATTTGCAAATTCACTATTGAAGATGAATTTTCTGATGCAGACTGTGTATTTTGGGACCCAGCCTAGTAAATATCCTTTTATTCCCTATCAATCAATTGAACAGTGCTGCAATTTACTCTGCTAATAGTAATGACTTTAGAATGTAAAATACTAGAAAACATACTTTGAAAGTCATTCAGAACAAATAAACAAACCAACTGCTTTTCTTCAGCTGCATTTACAATCTATTTGCTTTTCACTGGAAATGTCATTTACCAAGAATGCTCATGGAATAAAAAGAAAAAAAAAACCACTGTGAATACATTTAGGTTGGTGTTTAAAAGGTACTTTGCTAAAGCCTTGATCCTGCATAGATACATTTAGTCATTCAGGTAGGGAGAAGCAGCAATGTCTAGTGACAGATGCCCAGCTACAGTTTAGGCTCAGCTGAGGTACCCAGCTGTATCAGTGGTTCTCAGGGGCATCAGTCCTTAAGCGCTGTAACTACACTAGTAAATAAAGCCCAGAAGATTTTTGGATTTTGCATCCAAAAATATGCTTTTACATATGTAGATATGTAAATTGATTCTGTGTTGTGCTGTACAACTAATTCTATGCCATTAGCAACTTTTAGAGTGGATGGGATCAGTCCTACAGGCTGAACAGCAAACTTCAGCAACAAAATATTTGGACCACATACCTTGCATGCCATCCCTCGCACAGGCCCATAATATTAATCTAAAAGAAGTTTGTGGGGGAGCTCTAGAGGCTCCAACTTAGTAGATTTTCCCCAAATACTGAAGGGAAGCATCTCTCTGGAAGAAGAGCATGCTAAATTTTCATTAATGAGGGCATCGCTCAGCCATTTGTTGTCCCTCATTAAGCTGTCCTGATCTGAAGCAGCTGTAAAAGCAGAAGCCTAGAGGATGCCAGATCACATAAACATTATGTCAGAGAGCACAGAAGGCTCTGCCTCAGCTTCCCAGTGCCTGGTGTGCTAGGCAGTGTGCTGGATCCGTGCCCTGGATGCAGAAGTCACTGGTTACTTCTGACTTCCTTCCTGGTCCAAGTACATACTGGGACAATATCCCTTTCACCCATGTGTGGTTGGAGAGGAGGCAGCTACATGTTGCCCTACTGTGCGTGCCCACCATGTGCAGGGAAGAGGGCAGGGACAGGGGATGCTCGCAGGCTGCTTGCCCTTGTGTTGAGCCTCGCTGCTCTTGTGGTCAGCAGGCAGCACCCTTGAGTTGCTCCTGGAAATAGCTCTCCATGGAATGCCACCAAACTGCTAAACACCATGCCTGACAGTGAGCCTTTGCTCTCTTTGCTGTGAGAGGTTTTGGCAAATGGATGTACTAAAGATTCTTCATAAAACTTTAATTCCCAAGCCAACATTGGAGAACTTCACAAGAGAATGCATTCCAAATTCATATCTTAGCTTTTCTCATTGTGAAGCCAATTCTGCCATGTCCATGTAGTCAAAGATCAGGTGGGCTATTACATGGCTTATTTATCAAGGTAAAACAATTCACATCTAGAATAGCAAAGCCTTGCAAAAACTGTTTCACATAAGCCTCAGCTGTAGAGTTATTTTCCGAAATTATTTGAGCAATTACTTTAAATAGTGAAAACAGTTGAAAATAGCAATCTGTTCACCAACAGCTGAAGGAAAAAGGAGACATTTTTCTGAAGTACATTCTTCTGTATTCATAGTATTCTAATGCTGGTTATAAACAGAAGTCCAAATTTTATTCATCACAGTTCATTTCCATTTCTTCTTTTAATTATTATTTTACAACTTTGTTATTAAAGGACATCAGCTTAGAATTTCACACTTAGTTAAACACCACTTAACCTTCTGACACAATCTGCATGTATCCCATTAAGTGAAATATTTGCTAATACTATCCCAGTTAAGCATTTGTCATTACCATTCACTATCACTATAAGCTAAACAGTTTCTTTGGGAAATATTAGGATATTTCCTAATAAGGCACCATCTTGATTACGCACATCCTGATTAACAGAAGTATACTGTATTGTATTTATATGTTGGTCCTATAAATTGCCATTTGTTGCATTACCTGCAGGTGTGTGGCTAATGTGG
>JAVCKT010036841.1:0-13903 GCA_032273925.1 Rhynchotus rufescens | reverse complement strand
CAGAAATCTAACTAAAGCACTGAATATAATCTAGAAAGATGTATCAACTTGGAAATCTTTAAAGCAATACCTGCCTTGTTCCTCTTTTTTTTTCTGTACCTAAGAACTTTAGCACAGGCAGTATAAATATGCAAGGAAACACATATAGAAACATAGAGAAGTAGTCTACATTTTTGAAAGGAAGTAGCAACTTAATTCAAGGCACTTAAGAAGATTTTGACTTTTAGAAGAGAATTCCTCCATCAGATCCACAGAGTATCAAATAAGCAATTCAGAAACTGGACTATGGACTAGGATTGTGACACGATGTAGGAGATGGGGGGTGTGCAGGGGGATTGGACTCGATGACCTCTGAGGTCCCTTCCAACCTTGGGCATTCTATGATTCTATGGTTCTTAAAAACAGTAAAGGTCCTCCACAAATAACTTGGGATTACTATATGATTGTCTCTTCCATCATCTCCTCTTGTTCCATATACTTTGTGTCCACTAGAAAAAGCTTTCTCTTTCTTCCTATTTCTATTCAGCAGCCAAAATCAAACCAAATCAGAATATGCAAATTGAATATTATATAGCACTTTTCTGTGCTTTAATGAGAAGAGGCTAGGTTATTCTTCAGGATATAATAGCACGTGGTGCCAATGTCCAGCCCTAACAGCTGCTGCAAAATAGAGTTCATCTGTCACTAGGAAATACTGACTCCAGAGTCCTATTCAGATAGTTGGAGAGAAAAAAATCTGAAGCTTTGTCCTTGCACAGCTTGCTTCTTCTCTGCTTCTTCTCTGGTTCATTCCTTCTTTTTGTGGACATGCACTGCCACAAAGGTTGACCTTCATCCAAAGGCTGAAAAAGAAGCAACACTAATTACACTTTCTTTCATACCAGTGGGCAAAAGGCATTCCACTCAAACACATCTGAGATATCATTAGAGGAAGCTTTGAACAAAGGGAAACAGTCAAGGTTTTTCTCTGAATACAGTAGAATTAGTGGAACACTCAAGATTAATTTTCACATGGTTTCTATGTAAAAATTATATGTGGTTTGGAGAATTAAAACCAAATTCTGATCTCACTGCTGTCAGACAAGATACCCCAGTGTTGAATGTGGTTCTTGGCTTCCAGGCAGCCATTGGAGTCAATGTGTTTCTCAGAAGACGGAAACATAGGAGGAGCCAGGAGCTCTGTTGGTTTAGACGGCCAGAGCAGCAGAGGTTGTGTAGAAGGTTGGTAGATGGAAAACGTTTTCTGCCTTCCCTGAGCTCCTACTCCTGGTGCAGAAACTCAGTTGCTGCCGCTCAACATCTGCACTCGCTGAGGTTCTGACTGAGGCTTGCTTTCTGTATCTTGTACATAACACTAACAAAACAAGTACTTGATATTGTATATTTGCAAAAGAACTCAGTTTCAAGTATTTAATTTCCTCATTATTTTGTTTTTGGACAGAATTCTCCCAGTTTCCCTGAAAATAATTATTTTGCTGGTATTTTCAAAAGTCCTTTTGTACCTCCTATTTACCTAAACGTTTAACTCAGGGGCAGCTGATGTGCTGTTCATTAAGTGTACTACCCTATGAAACATTTAACGCGAGCCAAACACCAGACCTGTGACTGGGTAACACGGCTGCCATGGAATTGTTGTGTTACGAGATGAAAGTGGAATGAGGCTTCACGTAGTCAAAGCCAGGTAATTGCAGACGACGGCGTTGGAAGGAGGCTGGCAAGCAGAGGAGTGATTTCCTCTCGGATCCTCCTCCCAGAGAGTCTGGTCACCTCCTTTAATCCGTCCAGGCCGCTGTGCTGCGGCACGTCTGGCAGGAGCGGGACACCCCAGGGAGCAGGGCCGCGGTGTCTGCAGCATCAGCCTCCCGGCACAGAGCTCCTGGCTCCAGAGCAGGGAAGCTGCTCGCCCGTCACTGGACTCCTCGACACACGCTGTGGCTTCACTGCTCCCCGCGCAGCAGAGCAGCGTTGGCTTTTGGACAGCACCTGGAGCCCGGCGCTCAGCTCCTCCGCCCCCTCATCTGCCCTTGCCAGACACAGTGCTCCGTAAATACGCAGCGCTACGGTCCTAAATTCTGCTCAACTCCGTAAATCCTCCACGTTTTCAGCGACCCCAGAGAGAGAGGTTGCAGAGAATGTTGTGAATGTACCGTTAGACAACACATCTTGAATAAATTCCAGCCACAGCAACCTCGCAGTTTTGAGAGCCTAGCTCTACACATATTCACACAGGGTGGTACGTCCAACATACCCTGTGCAGTGGGAGAAGTGCCCCAGTGTCCCTTAGATGAATCAAGAGAGAGGGACTCATTTTTTTCATGATGAAGCAATCTCATGCCTAAAAGTATCTGCATTTGTGTAGTGCAATTGCAAAGAGGGTGAATGGAGTCCAGATGGCAGCTCGGTGTGCAGGGATGAAAATAGTGTGCAGGGATGAAAACATTTTACAGAGAGGTCTCTCATACCAGCTAAGCTGTATTGGAGGTTCATGCTATCCTGCCTTGCTGTTGCCTCATGGGTTTTAACATGATGTGTGACCCACCAGCAGCGTGTAGATAACTGACCCTCACGAGCCTTTGGCCACAAATTTCAAAAGGGAGGAAAGTTTTTGCCTGTATTTTGTCCTGTCAAGATCCACAAAAAAAAAAAAAAAAAAAAAAAAAAGAACATGGATTACATAGAACATACAAGAATAGTTTAAGCAGGAAAAAAATGGAAGATTAATATTCTGACTTGGAGGGAAGCTGGAGTTCATCTCAGAAAGAAGCCCAGAAGGAGTGCTAAACATGACTTTATCAGAAAAAAATGGCTATTTTCTCTGAGATGAAGGAGGGAGCGCAGAGCTGACCCATCATGGGAGTAAGGACCAAGTTCAGCTCCTCAGAGAACTAGGATTGCTCTCTGGCAGGGACCCTCAGTGGCACGTCAGCAAATTCCACTATAATGGAGCAAAACCAGAGCCGGAACAGGAACAGAGCATTACTGAGAGCATTTCTTTGCTCATCAGAAGGATCCACTGGCCACATGTCTGAACTGATGGCTCTGCTGCCCAGGCCCACTCAACCATGGGCAAGGTGCTTCCATGGCAGAAATGCCCCCCAAAAATTTTGGGCAACTTGGCTTTAGAGGAATATATGAAGGTAATTCTTTCTCCTGTCAAGGAAAGCACTTGCTGTGTGCACACGTGTGCTCTGCACCTGAGTTCTCACTGGGCTCGGTGCCGGCACGAAGGGGTGCTGCAGGTCTGGAGTACAGGTAACCTGCACTCCAGGTTACCTGCACTCCGGACGACCTGAACCAGGACATCTGGTAGCAGGGACAGGACGCTGGTGAGTTGCCCATGCACTAGGAGAGGGTCAAGAGGCTGAATGTTCTGACTGTGCATTTTGGAGGTGGTGCGACAGTCATGCCCCAGTGTGCAGCGAAAGCAGGATGCGTTTGAGACCCACAGTGTGAGTGTAAAAAGAGGCAAGAGCTTAAGAGAACATCTACCTCGGAAAGTAAAACAAGGTAACTCGCATGACAAGTTACCAGCGTCCACCACGTTAACTACCACGTAGCTTTTCTTTTGCAATTCACTTCTATTGTTACATCTTTTAATTTAAAGTAGCAATTCATAACTAGATTTATACCATGAAGGGAAAGTTACCTCCCTTCCAAAACATCCCTTTCTGATGCCAAAGATCAAGAGGATGGGAAAGAACTTAAGATATATATGTGTGTGTATTTGTGTGTGTGCATATTATACATATATATTTATTTATAACTTATAAAAAGTTTCTTATGCTGCCCTGAGAAAAATATACAGGGAGATAAATAATAAAGATATATATAGGCTCTTTTTTCCAGGCAGCATAATAACCTTTTCCAGCCTACGAGTGTTAATATTGAAGGCAAGCAGACATTTATCTTGCACATGAAATATATTAGATTCACCACTTGCAGAACTTGGAGAACTGTGGCCAAAGGCAGACAAGTTGTTTCTACATGTGCCAGTTGTCTGTGCCAGCTGGTACAAAGTGAGAGGGCAAGGCAAACTGCCCAGTAAATCAAAGCCTTCCCTTGGTGGTTGCATAGCCCACATTGCTGTGAGTACTATCAAGAGCAACTGCTTTGTTGTTCTTGCCCAGCAAAAACTTCTTGAGAATTTCCCTGTTCTTCATCTGAAAGTTGTTCTTACAAAAACATACAATGAATTATCGGTGATGTTAACCTGAGCTTGATATCACCTCAGCTTGATACAATAGTGTAGCAGTAATACTAAAAAAAAAAAATGACTAACAAAAGGAAAATGAGATTAAAAAATGTTTATCGGAAATATTTTGTTGTATTTATAAAACTAAGAATATTAAAAATTTATTTTTTATTTTATTAGCTTTATTAGTTTGTCAACTGTAATTTTTATCATGCCTGCATGTGAACATTAGTATACGCTGGTGGGCACTTCGCACTTCTTATAATTTCATACATGTGAACATATGCTAAGAATTTTGATGGTTTGAAAGCAAGTTAAGTTTCATGATTACATACCAGCTGTGGACTTTTCCATCATTTTTTCCCCCAAACTATTTGGTACTCTGTAAATGGAAAGGGTGAGAATTTGCTCCATTGAACCAAGTAGCTGAAAATCAACAAAAAGGTGGCCTTGTGAACAAAGCTACTACTCACTTCCATTGAAAGACATTACAGTGGTATTTTTTATTTCTGGAAAAGTGAAACATGAGTAGAATTTGGGAGGAAAGAAGACCAAAATCAGAAGGAAAGCAGATCTATCTTACTCAGGACGTGATTATCACAGATTATTGTTGTAAAGTGCCACAAATTCACTTTTGCTTCTGAGAGGAACTGGTGTAGAATCAGAAAAGCCTAATGCATATGTCCAAGAAACAATCTTATATAAAACAACAGCTATATGACAAGTGGTGTCATGGAGGCCAGTGAGCCAAGGATTTCAGAAGTAGCTGATGCTGAAAACCGAGTGCATCTGCAGATGTTTAAGTGAGGGGTCACCTCTAAGTTTCCAGCTAGATGGGAAAAAAAAACAGGCAAATAGTGAAAAGCAGAGGGAATATCCCTACAAGAGGCATCCTTTAAATTAATCACTTTCAAACCTTGAAAAGTTCAGGTTTAGCTTGAATTCAGGGCAGATTCCCACTCTATTGATATTGTTCTCAAGCTTTCAAATGCCCTCGGGCTTCCTCAAGATCACAGGAGCTACCGTGTGTCAAGATCACATATGTTTTTTGTTGGAGCAAAGCAGCTGTCCAGTTGTCCGGCTGATATGAATAGTGCCAAGGGGGTTCAACACCTGCTCTAAAACAACATGCTCAGCGGTTACCACACTTTGCTACAACAGGTGCTGAACCCATCTAACCTTGCTCATGCCAAAAGACAACTGTTTGGAGCGCTATGTTATGGAAGGAGGAAGCTCTGGTATGTTTATCAGCAATCTTTGCACCGTGGTTAGATCTCTGCATTGCTTTGTAAGCAGGTAGGGTCTTCTGAGAAACTTCCTTTGGCCTAAAATCTTTGTGTTATTCAAAATGGATAAATAAGGGTGATACTTGGCTTGTTCTCCTACTGGTGGGAAAATATTCCCAGAAGTATCTTAGAAACTGCTGTCACACATGAAACAACCAAAAGTGGATTCCAGTCTGTAGCACGATGATCTAAACCATAGTAGTCCAGCACAGTAAATTGCCTAGGCCCATAAAAGGCAAGTCATAAAAAAGACAAAAAGGGTTGTGAATAAGGCCACCAAATTACAGTTAAATGCTGTTACAACCAAATAGCTCATGTACAACTTCATAAACACTTCAGCTGGTGCTCTTAAATTACCAGATATATTTACTTTAGTCCTCTGAAGCACATTAAAGAAAAAGTGTTCTTTGTTATCTGGAGCTATTTTGAAACTTTAGCAGTTCACTTAACACATCATAATGTCTGTCACTGACTTTCCTAAAACACCAGGGAAAAATGCATACTTCAGGAGAGGCATAAATCTCTTAAAAGGTATTAGTGTAATGAAGTAAGTCACCCCATAGAGGTGAAGTGCTTGTTCGTACCAGTGGATTTTTGCTCCAGGTCAGCAGAGGGCTGAAGCAAGCCCCACTGAAATCAATAAGAAAATACACAGGCAAGTTCTTTTCTGAATCGTGATCTGTAATTGTTATGCTGCCAGTTCATATGGGTTTTGCCTTTCTCAGCAGAGTGACACTTTAGAGCATGTGTCTGAATGTAAGTTGTGTTAGATTATCTTTAAAGGTTCTTGCTCCTCTCCTCTTGGGTTCACTCAAAGCCTCTCCTCTCTCAAACACACGTACTACAGAGTTGCATTTAAGCCCTTGTACTCTGTGGCAAATATGCAAGAAAACAAGGAAGAAAATAATAATGTTTTCAAACAGATAGATGTTCACATGGAATATTTGGGATGGGAAGGGACCTCTGGATCTCATATGGTCCAACTCTCCGGCCAACTTCAGCAGGTTGCTCAAGGCTGTTCCCAGTTTTGAATAGCTCCAAGGAAGAAGACTGAGCAACCCACCTGGGCATCCTAAAAAAAAAAAAAATTCTATTTTTTACATTTACATTCTTTTTTACATTTTACATTTAATTTAAAAGGAATTTCCTGTATTCCAGTTTGTGCATGTTGCCTCTTGTCCTTTCACTGGACACCACCAAGAAGCATCTGCTTTCTTTTCTGCCTGCCATCACCTATTTATACATATTACACAGAACCACAGAATGGTTGAGGGATCTCTAGATTGGTAATATCCATTTTTCTTCCCTAGCCTGATCAATCGCAGCGCTCTCAGCTTCTTCCTGTATGTTGTCAAGAATTAATACTAGGCTACTGTTACCGTGTAAAGATCTGCCAGTGCTTGCCTCAAGGCCTCCACCCTGGAAGCAGGTGGCAGTCCTGCTGAGAAAGGATTAAGGGAAAGTTGCTGACATGCAGAGACAGGCTCTGCGGGGAATTGGCTCATTTTTCCTAGGGATTGCTAATTTGGAATATGGACTAAATTATCCTGGAAGAGGGAGGCTAGGAGTGGCCACCTGCGGCAGTATGTATGATCTGATTTTTATGATATATGTTTTTTTTTTTTTAATTAAAGACAAACACTATTAAGATTCCAACCTCATAATTTCCACATTGGAAAGGCAGTGTTTAGCAGACAGGAAATACTGTCTGCTTTTATCCTTTGTGAGCACCAATAATGTCAGAATTACTGAGGTGATTCAGGAGCTCTAAAGAACTGAATTGTCATTCAAATATATTACTGAAAACAGAAGGATTGTTTGCAATAATACATCTGTTTCTGGATTGCTAGTTCTGCTGATCTGAAGCACTTTCATTTCACTAAAAACTCTGGAGCACAGTTAAAGGGAAGCCAAGTTTCATGCAGCACATAAAGCAGAGCCCATCAAAATAACTGGGTCACATCTTCCGGATTCAGGAGCTCCTAAACTCATGACAGTCCTCACACCATCTTTACAGACTGCATCATCTTCCCTGTCTTCCCTGTCATATTGCAGGTCTTTATTTGCTACTTTTTTTTTGCTAAATCTGTCTAGTATTGGGGAAATACTGAAAAGAGTGCATTATCTGGCTTGGTCATTAGAGATGAGATTTATTTTTCTATCTGCTCCTATACTACCATATTATTTATAAGCACAGTATGACGTGGAGTATACTTCCATCACCTTTCAGTGTTGGGCTCCTCATGGACCTGCTTGGCAGCTGGTGTTTCTGAAGTCCCTACAGCTATGAATAGTCTGACATGGAAGATGAATCTCAAAGGACTGAATAAACAAAATTGTCCTAGAACCTGAGAACCAGCTGTCACTGCGCAGAGAAGGCAGGAATGTGACCTCTTCAGTAGACTGTAAAATTCTCAGAAAACTGAGCAAGCAGACAGAGAGGTAGCAAATTAGCTGCAGTGTAAATGAATATAAGGTAATTTATCCTGCGGAAAAATAAACTATGCTTATAGGATGCTGAATTTAAAATTGACAGTCACAGCTCAGGGAAAAGATCTTGCAGTCATCACAGTCATCACCTGCAGTTCTCTGAAGACATCAGCTGAAGGTGCAACAGTAGTCAAAAAGCAAAAAAAAAAAAAGAAAGGTGAAATATCATCAGAAGAGGCATTGAGAACATAACAGAAAGCATCATTTTGCTGTTGTGCAAAATCTTGAACTCTTGGGCACAGTATCCAGTTTAGAAAAGATTGGGAAGGGTATAGTGGAAAACAATAAAAATCACGAAGAGTGTGGAGCCACTACCTTACGAGGAGACACTTAAAAGGCTTAATCTTCATTTTGGAGTGCAGAGGGCTGGGTGGGAATCCAGCAGGGTTGTACGGAATCATGAAGGAGCTCAGGGATGTGAGTGCAGAGCTGTTAACTCGCCAACCCCTTCAGTAGTAAAACTAAGTGCCATTCATTAAAACTAGCAGAAGATGAGTTTAAAACAGGTAAAAGTATATACTGTTTTACACAGAAGCCAATCATGTTCTGAAAATCATTGCCACACTTTCGGGAGGCAGACAGAAAGATTAAAAATTCAGTTTCTGAAAGGAATTAAAGCTTCCTGGAAAACAGGCCCAATAACAAGCTAAAAAGAATAGGCAGGAATTGCCTGTTTAATGACTGTGGATATGGGAGGAGTATGAAGGGAAGGTTGGCCAAGAGTGCAAGCCCTCCCTGAAGAGCATTTCCTAGGACAACTTTTGGAGATCAGAGCTGGTGTACGTGGACTACTGATCCAGCAAAGGGGTACATCTTGCATTCTTCTTTTCAGTGCTGGGATCTGCTAAAAGACATAGTTGGCATCTGCCTCGCGCTGTCCTAGTCTCTGCTCGTAGCCTCATGTACAAATGGCAGCTGATCAGACACTACAGACCAGGTCTATCTACTGCATCTGGCGTGTGGAGCCACAGAGCGGCAGAGAGACTGCAGCAACATGTAATAAGGGCTTGAGAAACTCAGGCAACATCTGGGGTATGTGAGACATGGTCAGATGATTAAGTCATATGCTCAGTTTCATGCCTGGCAGTTTAAGGACCTCTGTCAGAGGAAAGCATTGAGAACATCAGGCTGATAGGCAGGAATAACAAAAAAAATATAAATTACTCCTTCTGATTCCTTCTCTTCTCCTTTTGGACCCTCCTGCCTGACTTGTTGAGAATAAGATTATAGGAGGTCATGAACAAGCTTAAAATCTGGCCCTGCTTAGCCATCTCCTATGCTGTATGTGGGAAGAAAGTGGCCTACGTCTGACCCATCTACTATATATAATATATTCCACGGCATGTAATGTTTTGACAGCTTAAGTAGATATACAAGCACTGGACTGGTAACTCATTCAAATGAAAACTGGTATGTCTCCTATCTGAGTATTGCAGGTTCTGGTTTTATTCAGATAATCGTGTTTATTTTTTCTTTTCCAACAAGATAATTGTACATATTACTTCAGTCTCTGGTATGTGTTAATCCTGTCCGGGTTAATTCTAATGCACTTTCATGAAATTTTAGATACAGATATCATCCGTCTCAGCAGTGGGGAATGTAGGTGCTGGACAGCAGCAGAGGGTTCAGAAACTATTTTGTCTACTTTACAAACATATTGTTTGGGATATTTTTTTTTCCGAGTATAGCACCATGTGAGACGAGTTGCGCCGAGTGCCACTAATCTAGTGGATGATGTTGCAGAATCTAATGCTCTATTTACTCATATGAATTGTGCAAGCACATCCCAAATGGGCTGATCCTCACAATATGCAACAACAGGACCACAACAGAGATATTTCTAATCTATGTATCTGGAGCAAAGACATAATGAAAATTGTAATTGTCAGGAGAAGACAGTGTCAGAGATATAAGGAATGACTGGAGTGTCCTAAACATAAAGCCTCAATAGACTGGTTGAAATGATGAAGTGTGGAGCAAGTCTTTTGGGGAGTTTGACGCCACTGCAGAGCATTTTCAGAAACACTATCTGATGGAGAAGGATAAGTTTTCTATGTAATGTCTCATATCCTCTGATAATGATAATATTTGGCAAATATCAGCACTTTCCTTCCAACTATTTAAAGCCCTCCTGCATGCCTGTAATACAGGTAGATTGTATAATCCTATTTGCACCAGTACAAGTAGAGAGAGTTGAGGTCAGTCCTTAGGAAAGATTTCAATATATCCAAGTCCTTTGCCCTAGTCACATGAAATTTCACAACCTTGTTCATTGCTCTCTCCTCTTTCCTTTTTCTACAACTCTTATTTTTCCCCATTGTTTTTTTCCATGCCCACCATACCTGCTAGCTTGACAGGTTTAGTGAGTAGTTGAAAGATGCAGGCAGGATTTTGCAGTACTTAATCACAGAACTTGAGTTCCTTACTTGAACAAATCTCTTTGGGTGTAGTCTTTGTCTGACCTTTCCCTCATGGATCTGACTTCCTTGCCCTTTTACTCCTTCCTCTCATCTTTATTCTCTTCCCCTTGGCCATGTGTATTATCTCTCTTCCCTCAATTTGCCTGACATTGATTCTTCTCTTGCAAAAGTTTCTGCAGCTCCTTTCTTTCCTATTCACACCCATGTGCTGTTCATAGTCTGTGTAGATTATCAGCTGTGTCAGAGCTGATCAGAATCGAGGCACGGGGCTGTCTCAGACAGAGATCTTCCCTGGGAAGGGGAAGAAGAGATTCTAAATCCACTCTGCTACATATTTTAAAACCAAGTTGGCCAGCAATTCAAGGAAGCCTGCAATCATTTGTGTTTTTTTTAGCTTTGTAATCCCAGTTATCTAGTTGCTCCTTTAGGTTGTTAAAACTAAAGGAAGCAACAGAAGCAATTAAAAGGATTTTAAAAATGAAAACTACTTTTATTAAACAGTTGTTGGTGTAGGTTTCTGCTCAAAGTCATGGGAAGAGAAATTGCTGAAGGGACCTTGTTCATTCACAGGCTCTACTTATGAGTACAATTTCATACTGAGGTAAAAGGCTGCAATTATGTTTATGTAGAGTTATGTTTGTCTGTTCCTCCCATCTTAGAGTGAGATTTATAAACAAGCTTCCCATTGGCTTTGATTTTTTTCCTCATTCTAAGGATCTCCTCATAGTTTACAGTGTGATAAGTTGAGTTATTTCAGCAATAGTCAAACCCAGGTATACAATAAATCTTGTCCTACAGTTTTTCAGCAGGTAAAGATGCTTTCTAATCTGGAGCAGTGGGGACTCAGAAAGGTCTTCTTGCTTTGCAAGCAAACCGTCAAATCCTTGTTTGCATTTTTGGACCCTCAGTATCAATACAGACATTAACCCAGGCATTTCTAAGACCGCAGATGAGGAGATGCAGGATTTTTTTTTCCTGTCAACACAAATATGGAAGAGTAAGTCCAGTGGGAGCATATACTCACAGTAAAGAGCTCGGATGCACTAAGAATATACTTCTCATATACTTAAAATTTTAAGTTTCTTGCTGAAGGCTTGAGTAGCCTTCAATTTAAAAAGTCTGTAAGCAAAGACAAAACACACACATACCCAAAGCACTCAAAAAAACCCTATGACATGATGTAAAACTGAAAAGCAAGAATATAATTTCAGGCAGAGAACAAACACACTGTTCTCTGTAAGGATTTATGAAGGAATGAATGAGGCCTTAGAGGCCTTAGTCTGTTCTATACATTCTCTGGGTTATATTTATACTGAAATTTGCATCCCTCTCTAGGCACAAAGCCATTGGAAGGTGAATTCTAGCATGTTCATTAGGAAATATATGACTGAGTAATTTTTGCTAGATTTAGAGAAAAGTAAAATACACTATCTTTAATGTTAAGTCTTTACAGCTTGTTCCTAAGCAAGGTCTCTTGGGTCACTGACAAGTCTAAAAGATACTTTGAAAACATACACTTAAGAGTCCTGGTGCATAAGTAATGAAGCTGCATTAGTCACTCAAATTTGTAAAGTGCCCAGAGACTCAATAAATAGGCAAAACTTCCCCCATAACTTTTTTCTTTTGTTGGCATTTCTAGAATTGGTTTGGTGTGGTAAAGGGGATTTTACTTTTTCTTTCTTTTGCTAATATCAGATTTTATGTTACTGCCGACCTGACTGCCCAGCATAACTCACTCTAATCACAGTGTAGATATTTAATATATGCATCCTATTTAAAAATCAAGAACGGCTCTCTTTCTCTCTTTAAGAAGATCTTTGAAGATTCAGCACATTCTTGCATCAAAGAGAGGATTATTATTTGGAAAACATGAAAGCAGAAAAGTATTTGGGAAGAAGACAAAATAAAGTGATCTTTAAAGTTTCTTTTTAAGTCATAACATATAGCTAGTCTATTTCTTTACTTAATCTATATGACTTTTTGTTTCAGCAGTTACTCAATCCTTCACATCATTAACGTGAAGCGAACCAAGTCTGAACCATTGCAGACACACATTTCAGAACAGGTTACAGCAGCTCCTTCAAATCCCACACAAGGAACCCATTACTCCTCCTCACGCTGGCTGTGGGGCAGAGCCCTAAAGCTGAGCACCGAAGCAAGACCAGATTCATTGTCTACACAGAGAGTGACCCTGAAAACATGAGCCTAGAGATAATGGGAAGGTATCTCATGGAGCATGCAGGTTCCTAGCATGTCCAGGCAGGCTGACTGCAGATGTCCACAAGTCTCCATATCAATAAGAGACAGGCAGGTCCAGGTCTGCTCACAGTTGCTCCCCACATCACTTTTTATAGAAGATGTGAACATTGCCACTAGGTCTGATTCATTGCTGCCATTTTTCAGTTTCTCACTGGCATAGTTTCCTTTGGTGGAGCAGCAGAGAGCCAGCACATAATAGGAAGAAGCAGAGTGATGTTATCAGAGTGGTGAGGAAAGGTGGGTAGGTGAGGTATTAAGAACTTAGCACCTGCACTTAGAGTTGATGAGGAGGAGGAACCAGGCACCATGATGTTGGCTGGGGCTCAATAACATGAGACACTGAGTAGCTGCACTGGGAAGAATGACTTGCGTTTGGATATTGTCTAAGTGGAGGAGAAGAGTGAATAGTTGAAGGGCCCCTAGGTTATGAATACAAGTTTGGCTGTGGCTGGACACACCAGGAGAACAAAGTGCCTGTGAAGACAAAGCAGCAGGCTGAACCTCACCACTGTACAATGTAGCACAGTGTATAATACTGGGGGCATGCAGCGTTTATGCTGCTTTTCCAGTCAGATATCTGTGAGCTCCTCTGGGAGCTAAAGAGGTTACTGCAGCATCACCTGGTGCTCAGCACAGGCTGCAGAGTCATCTGACAGCACTTCAGTGCAGCCATCCTGGGGTGCATTAGCAGAACCTTTTGGAAAACTGTAAAGGAATCCAACTGGTGCCCGTCTGCCACCATCTCCAGCTCTGGTCTCGCCGTGCTTTGTAACTGGAGGAGCAGAGGAGATGCTCTAAAGGAAGGCAGCCAAATGGAGAGCTCTACAGTTCAACAGAGATAGAAGCATATTGGCCCCCTATAAAAAGAGGGTAGGTTGACCAAACTTAAATTCTTGGAAAACTATCAAAAGAAGTACTTAAAGAACGTATTCGTAATTATTAGAAGACAGGAAGATAATAAGGAAATGCCAGGAGGAACCTAGGAAGAATGTGTCATGATAATTTAATTTTGCTCTGTAACAGGGTAATTGGCCTTGTGGAGTATTAGTAAATGGCCTGCCTTCATCTGATATCAGATGATTTAAGCAACCCAGGTATCCATAATAAGTAAATACAATACATGGTGAATACAAAATTGGTGGAATTGTTATCTCGGTTCTTGACCTCAGACTGTGTTCCTTCGACCGTAAAAGGTTTGTTGTATTTAATTTACTTCATATTCTGAAGATAATGTATGAAACAAACTGACTGAGAAA
>JAVCKT010036839.1:0-13805 GCA_032273925.1 Rhynchotus rufescens | reverse complement strand
GAAGAACAAGCTACACTCAGAGAGAAGCTTGCAGGCAGAAAGGCAACCAAGCTCAAACTCTAACAACCTGTAGACTGTATAACAGGCACAGGATACACACGAGGTGTCAGTAAACGCCTGTCAGTAACAAGCACACAGGCTCTTCCAGGACCAAGGGCTGGCGGGGGACGACGGGTGCAGACCCGGGTGCCTGCGGGTGCCCCGGCTTGGGGGCCTCATCAAAGCAATTACCCCATACGCACAGCCAGGGGCCATGGGTTATTTTTGTCCTGGCCTCACCAAAAATATATATATTCCTTATGTCTTCTTTCTCCTCACTGGCTTTATATCGTCCATCAGGTTATTCCTTTTCATCATCTTTGCCATACATCTGCGAGGGTTTTCAGGCAGAAATCTGTAAGGTGCTGTGGCAAGTCCAGACAAAAAAGAAAAAGCAGCAAAAACTTGATCATGCAGAAGCCAATGTTGAAGTCCCTGTGCTGTCAGGAAGAGGACTTCTGCACCCGAGGTCCTTCTGGTATTCTAAATTAATGCAATGACATGTTACAGTGTTTCAGCTCACAAGACTAACAGTGACTGTCCTTTCAAATGATCAAGAGCAAGACCTGGAAATTATTACACTAAAAAAAAGTTTCTTTTTGGTATATAATGTATCTTTTAAGTAACCCTGATTTCTTTTAGGTATATAATGTATCTTTTAAGTAACACTGATATCACGCTCAACCGGTATACCACAGTAAGCAGCAGCGAATAATCCTAGTTGTCCCTCTGAAGAGATTTTTTAGAATTTTGTTTTTACTCATCCCAAAACACATGGACCACATGTGGATTGTGCCTTTTAACAATCTGAGTTTTCAAAGTGATATAATATATAAAAAAAAATCAAGATCTCACCATTGCTTTTTCATGCTATATTAATTTTTAACTAATTTATAAACTCAATAAAAGCATAGAAAAGTTCAATTTCCTTAAAACTAGCTGAATGTAATTTGTTCCACGCTCAGCTTAAAGTTAAATTCTGTTTGTAGAAAAATACTTCAAAATTAAATAAGGCATTTTTAAAAATAATGTTCATATTAAAACAAGTCTTCATTCTAGAATTTAATTGCATGTTTTCTTTTGGGATTATGCACCTTTAATTTCAACCTTATAAATTATGTTTAATTACTGCACAAAGTTTTTCATAGTCCACTACTTTTTCTCCCACTACAACACAACTTAATAGCCATTTGTATTAACTTTTTTTAATGACACATTCTGCACTAAAAGTGCTGTTAAATTATGCCTCATATATAGAAAGCTTTGAAGCAACTATACACTACACCAAGCAACACCTGTAGCTAAGGAGGCTCTTTATGCAAAGTAACTACTAAAAAAGGAAAGTATTAAAGTATCATTATTATGATGATGCTTCTATTATACCATGTCCTAGCATAACCCAAGATAAAGTGAGATATGTTAGAAAAAAATCACTTGGGCACTTTTTCTGATAATTTGAATTCTTTTTCAATTCAGCCAAGCTCACACATTTTCCACTGAACTTAAATATTCATTCCTTTCCCTGAGTCGAAGTGAAGATGTGAAAATAGGATTAGAGTCACAAAGCGCTTTCTGCAATAGCTTCTCCTTTTCATCAGGAGACCTACTGAGGGCTGGGAAACAGGAATGCAAAAGGGGCATCTGAAACCACCAAAGCAGGCAGGGAGGATGCACCCAACTGCACCTCGTGATGGAGCATCCCGGCACCCAAAACTGCAACAATTCCCCCCAAGTATTGCAGTGCGTCAGCCTCACCGTAGCTTTAACACATAGCCTCATTTTCTAAAGGTCTTTCTATTGTATACTCAAAGAAACATTATTACAACCTCAGACTAAACACTTTTATTATTAACTACATTTATTATGTCCTCCAAAGGGCTGAAAGCTACTGGCTAAACTATCACATCCTACACAGACTTAACTATATTATAATAATGATAATAATCAACGCAGTATGATAAAAGTGTCTATCTGTTTATTGCAACACAGTGGCAGGATTTCCATATTCACTATGGGAACGTTTCTAGCAAACGTAGCTCACTTGTGTCATGTCTAGGGCCCAGGAACAAAAATAAAAGTCATTATGAATAGCATGCCAGTAAACCTCTTTAAGGAGAAGTCACCGGTTCTGATCACTCATTTAACTTCTCCCATTAGTAAGGTTTCTTCTTCATTTCCTTTCTCTTGTCTCCTGAACTTCACTTATAAATATATGTGATGAAATGTAGGCAATGCATGGGCTGCATCCAGCGCTGCGGTCAAAAATAAAACCAAGTGATAGGGCTACAGTCAGCTCGGGTATAAAATCCTGCTGTCATCAGAACTGGGGTGAAACCACGGGGATTGCTCTGCACTGCCACGTGGGGACAAACAACTAACACACTGGACCTGCAAAGTCAAATACCTTATTCCAACACTACTTAATGAATAGCTCCAATTTCCCTGTCAGCCAACATTTGCATTATATAGTAGCTGCTCATTCAAGCTCCTAGATAAACTGAATCAAAAGCAACATTTTCAAGCATGGTGATTTTTTGGTTTTTTTTGAGGACATCCAAAATTTCCATTTGTTTAACTGGAGCCACCTGGCCCTGCTCAAATCCTCACGGCTCAACTAGTCACATCTTAGCATCTGGCTGGCCTTAATAAGGAGGAAACCTCAAGTCAAGCCCCTTCCGAGACCACTGCAATCTAGAGTTTCATTACTGGTTCTGGGGAAGAAGGGGCAAACCGGCACTCAATCACAGTTGCTCCTTTCTGGAAATTTATTGTTTTAAGCGTTCTTCTGACACTCAAAATAGTATTAGAGCCAGGGAGAAGAGGAAGAGGCAGGACAGGGAAGAAAAACAGCCTTCAATATTCCACGTTGAGGAGAAAGCAACTATATAAATCAAAAGGGTGTCTTATCAGTATAGAGATTTTTAATAGAAAAAATATCAAGGGGAGCAAACCATAGGGATCAAAGTGCTTTTCCCATATGTTGAGGGATTTTCATTTCCATTAAGAAGTAACACATGTGAGAAAATGCATAAAACGTGATTCCTAAAGATCTCATTTGACTTATTTTCGACTGGAATAATACTAGATTTTCCATCTAGATGGCTCACAACCTATTGCTGGCAGCAGCTAACAACCAACTGCTGCTGCTTCAGCATCACTTGCCATTACAGACCGAGAGCCTCGGATTCCACTTTGGAACCTGGAGTCAGACTGGATCTTAGGTAACTGCAATAAAAGGAGATCGAGGGCTACACAGAAGGAAATAGCACACGTCATGAAAAGCTGCATATTAGTATACAACATTCATGTTTTATTAGGCCTTCAGATTCAAAGGGTTTCACAACTCCAGCATGGCCAAAATATATTTAATCAAAGATATCTGCTCACATCTCTATATATCCAAACAAACAAGCTTAAATATTTTGTGACATCATTATATTTCTCCATTAGAGATTTTACTGTAATATGCCTCAAATCTGGCCAACTCTTAGGAAGTTATGATTTGATTTATGATTTTAAGCTCTCTTATTCAGTAAAATTAATATCACCAGGGATGAAGTTCAGATACTAGCAGTATTTTGACAGAATTCAAAAATCCTATTATTCAGTGTGTTGGTATGCATACATTTTCTGTGCAGTAGTTGCTACTATACAAAATCATTACAAGACTAAAAAAGAGTACGATAAAATCACCTTATCAGTACATCAAAAAAGCTGACAGTTATTAACATCAGATTATTGAAATTAATATTGTTCTAATGATACATAACTTTTAGATAGTTGACAGGTATATGACTTACCTGCAGTGAATGAAAGCTTAATGCTAAGGAATCTACTAGATTCCATCAGTCTCCAGACTTGAAAAGTGGATGCTCCTGTCCATCTGCTTAGACTTTTTCTCACACATATCCACAAATAAATGTTTATTCTAATTATAAGTCATTTGTTGTCATTTGCAAGTGCATCATTTGGTACATACTGTCAAGGGAAGAGTAACTTCCTTACAGTTTAAATTACACCAAAGACTCAACCGTGGCTATTAAACATGTGAAGTGTCCTGCAGCCCATCCATTCTGAAATCACCCGTTCTCTATAAAACGATCTGGGTGCTTATCAAGAACTTGGAGATACAACGCAGGCAGCTGTGAAAATCTATCATAAGCAACCAATTATTTTGTTTTCTGATGAAAAAGCAAAACATTCTCTTTTAAACAAAGCAAACCACATAAGCATTATGTTATACGAAACTTCTGAAAGATCCTAAGTCAGGTACTGAGCCAAAACCCTAACACGAAGTGACACGGTGTTAAGAAAGATGCCAAGCCACTGCATAAAAAGTGGCTGGTTTCTATGAGCAAATGTCTGGGCCAGCTCAGTTCCATTAATGTTTTACTCCATTATCTGAGAGCTGACATCTTTTCAGTAATTACTGCAGATGATACCACCTCTAGTGTAATTAAAGAACGATTATTTAGAGTGAAATGAGCCAAGATCATCCCTATTCTCTGTTTAGGCCAATGCCAAAGAAGAGGTTGTCAAATAAAATGGATGTTTTGCATTAGGGAGCAAAAAAAGGGTGATGTAAAGAGTCAAGTAATTTGATGGGCAACACTGCAGTGAAATTAATTCAATATGTTCAATATGGTCAGTTCCATGTGTAGTAATATTGGACAGATGGGTATGATATCTCTGTACTTTCACTGCCTTTGCATTAGTGATTCAGTACTTACAAAGCAAACCTCAGACAGCTCCTGGCTCGTCGCCCAGCGAGAGGAGGACTGGAAGCAAAACACATTAAATGCTCCTACAAATCTACATACTCTGCAACCCTCCTGAAATGAACCTCTTTCAGAATGACCCCTTGGACTCTGACCAAAAAAATAATCACCATCATAACAGGAGCCTATAAACTTTGTGGATTAACGGTTAAATAATAATGAGTGGGAACGGAAAGGAGCAATTCTCTTTGAATGAATGCTAATGAGAGAGAGAGAGAGAGTTTGATGCATTCTTGGGTTTTGATGGTAACTAGGTATGAGAACTAATTATGTCTCTTACTTAAAACATAAATTGCATGTTTTAAGGAAGAATTTAGCAGAAGAATGATGTTAATGAATGCACTCTAATCAGACCCAGGAAGGTAAAAGATCACAACTGACCAAACCATATGTTTCCTAATGCATCAGAGTGCAGTTTTCATACAGCAAAGGTCACGTTTGGTCAGCTGGAAACAACAACTTCCCCTCTCCAGAGCTGATAAAAAGACAGACACTCTCAGGCACGTAGGGAATTATTTAGAAACAGTCGCAGCACGTTTAGCGCCGCTGACAGAACAGTCATCTTGTCAGGCACTTGCACACAGCTCCCATAAACGTCAGCCACCGAAGATGGTGAAGTCCCCATATCCTGGAAATTAGCACGTCATCATGCACATTCCAACAACGGATGCAGGGAGAAAGCTGGGGCTGGCTGGAAGCGTGAGAGCTGCCGGCCGGGCTGGAACCGCTGCCCAATTCTGCCCGGGCAAGAACAGGGCTCGAGCCAGCGCCACCAGGTCCCGCATGGAGCCCTGGAGTAATTTCTGTTTTCCAGCTTCCTGCGAGGAGGGAACCCTGCGACGGGGAGGGCTTGTGGAGCTGGCTGAGGTGCCTCTTTCTTGTAACAGGCTACTGAAGAAGGAGCTGGCTTTGCAATCAAGCTTCCTGAGTAGGAAGCTGGGCTTCAATTTAGTTATAGGACAGAAACGGCCTAGAATTTGAGTGAAAGCTTAAAATTATAAAGAACTGGGAGATATCAAGGACTCAAGGTGGTGCAGTCTAATGGAAAAGGCCTCACTTTGAATGACAGTTCTGAATATTGAGGAGAACCTGGCTCATTATTTTCTGGTTTTCTTTACTTCCTGAGGGACATCTTTCTTTCACCCATATGACAAGTTGTGATTATAAATCAGAAAAAGCCCTGAGATTTGAGACCGGCAAAATGCAGATAGTTTTTCATGAGAAATTAGGCACCCGGTCTGTCTTTTATCAGCCTGAGACAAAAGTGCTGTAAAATATTGACACATTCTCTATGAACACGGAAGAGAGGAATCCTTAGTGCCGAGACAGGAAGGTCTCCTGCACTTTCCTTGGTCTCCATGGTCGCTCTTCCCATTTCTCTCTGAATTTAGACAATTACTAGAGTTGTTAAGTGCACAAATCTTGGCTTTGATGCTTACCTCCACCTATACCTCTATAGCCCAAGTCGACCAACTCCTGCATTGCCTAGATTAGCAGGCATGTGCCCTTATCATGGAACATTTCACACATACAAGCTGCGAATAGTGACGATAATTCTTTAAGAGATCTACGAAAAGTGTTAAAAAAAAGTGTTACATAAAGTCTCCTCATTATCATCAGTTACGGAAGCTGCTAAATAACCTGAAATTCAGTATCACGAGCACTGCTGTACAGCTGGTGTCCTGGACATTTGAAAACTGCTTTTTAGCACATGGACGTGAGCAGTGAGGAGAGCAGGAAGCTGCCGCTCGCCCCCAGCCATGTGCACGTGTGCAGAAAACACTGCACGTGTTTTCTCTTTTCCTTTCCCTCCTCTGTATAGCTGAGATAGTCATTTTACGGGTTGTCCCTACCCCGCATCTAAGACTTGACCTCATGAAGCTGCTCAGCTACCGCAGGGGATTATTTCCAAGATCAGCACTTTGCCAGCTACACCCTCCAGAAGTGTCCGCATGGTATCCAGACGTATCCGCTGGGGAGAAAAGTCTTCTAGACATTGAATATGTCTTTCAAATCGCCCAAAACCAAGTGGGCTACACACTCCAAGAGCGTTCAGGACAACTTTAATGTTCCAGCACTGGGGACAAAGTGGGGACAACATTTACCTAATGCTGCTGCTTTCAGTGCATAAACATAACGGGGAATAAAAGTCATTCTGGCTAAAGGACAAGCAGCAATAAGGTCCACTTACAATCAGCCAAGCTAGATATTGGACATATTGAATATAACATCCAATACATGTTTCTGATACTTTTAATATTATTTTAGCATAGCATTTACATCTGTTTATTTCTAACCCTGCAATCTCCAGAGTACAAGAGAAAATGCAAGCATCGCAGTACTGCACAAAACTGTCTTTTCACTTTTTTTTTTTTTTTGCCTGCTGTTGTAGGAAGCTTTAAATCGCTTACTGATCTATGTACTAAGATTTATGCCCTGTTCAAAAGCAACCTCTGTATCCATATTTTAGGCAGACTTCATGTGATTATAGCAATTCACTTTTAGTTTACAGTAGCTCTGCTCTGCAATTGAAATTTATGGTGCAAATTTATATACTTAATCACTGCTCTAAAATCTTCTGGATTGAGTCTGCTGCTTTGTCCCATTAGCCAGATTTCAGGACAAAAAAAAATCAAAAAAAACAGACAAGGAACCTCTTTAGGATCTTCAAGTAAGGATGACAGGACATGTTAGTGGATTTTGTTTTTACTAATACTAATACACTGCTAATTTTTCATTTGAAATGAGAATACTAAACAACCAAATACTCCTCATGTGTGCAGAAGAAACACTTCCAATCTCACATAGGAAAATAGTCTGGGACTGTTACTAATTCAGAATCATTAAGAAGCTAAGTTTTACAGTCTGAAAACCAGGAAGTGGCTCTCAAAACAGAGAGAAAAATCTCTCATTCATTTTCCTGTGTTTCCTAGCATCACGTTCAAAGGACAGTGGAAAAAAAAAGGAAGAAATACAACTAATCAAATGAGAATAAAGTAGAAAACTACATCCTTGTAGCTTGCTCTGTTAAAAGGAGAACATTTGCAAAAAGAAAAATCAATATACAGTGTTTTATTGCAAATATGATATGGAGCATGGGGACGCCGCAGACTTCTGGGAATGGAAGGCTGCCATGTGTTTTTAAAAGACAGAAGCAGTCCTGGAGACAAAAGTCCCCTGAGTTGAGAGCTGCAGAATCCAAAAGCTTTTCAAGAGCCAATGCTACGGCACAAAAAAAAGGCAGAAAGGCAGCACGGGTGTTAAAATCCTCCTTGAACTTCAAAAGGTCTGAGTGAGGGCTGATAAACCTGCTCTTCAGAACAGCAGTGCCAGAAGCACTGGTGAAATTCCATTAATGCATCTTTGTCTGTCCCTTCGGACGTGCTACATTAGGGGGTTGGCAGGAAGAGCGACTGTGCTGAATTTTCAACTTGTCATATTTAAGGCCTCACAGCATTTCATGTTTCTTTGTCTTTGACCTTATGTTGGTCTAATGTTCTGCATAATCTTTCATACAGTTTATTCCTGCTTGCTACAGAAATTTTCATTAAGCGTTTCACTGTTCTACTATGGTCTAATTCCTTCAGGAAAGGGATGAAATAGTTTTAAAACAACTCAGCTGCAGGGCCACAAGTACATAAAACATGAACTTAAGTGAATGCACAACTCAGATGTGCTCTGAGGAAATTTTATGATAACAGGTTCTGCTCCAGGATTTCTTACACACTTGTTTCTGGCTGGCAAACAATTTAAGGATGAACAATAAATGAACCAGATCTATTCATATATTTAAAAAGATATGGCCTGAATTTCTAACTGAAGTAGCTTTCACACAGTAGGAACAGGTACCCAGCAGCTACCCAACCATGAGCTGTAATGAGATTAAACCTCCAAATCTGACCAAAGTTACAAAAATCCAAAAAAAAAAAAAAAAAAAAAAAAAAAAAAAAAAAAAAAAAAAAAAAAAATTGCCCAAAGCATTTGAAACTAAGAAAGACAAGGAAAGGGAACCCACAAGACAAAATACTAACAGTAACCGTGAAATCATACTTTTATCACAGGAGAAAAAGTTCAAAATTGTTTGGCAAAAAGGATTTCCATCAGAAAGCTTCAATACACAAAATGTATTATAAGGAAAATAAGGAAACGAAAAAGCATAAGGCAGTTAATCCTATCAAAATATGCCAATAATAAACCATGAATTAAAATCCTAAAATATGAGACAAAGTTACTTGTGTAACTTTTTCTCATCCAATTAATATGTAGTAACCGATAACCGAAAAAACAAGTATGTAATAACTATACAGTAAGACAAGCAATTCCTTTTTCCTTTTTTTCACCGTCTTTCTATATACTTTTGGCTCTGCCTTCTTAGCTCATCCATTCTCCTCACTTGCAGTGAGCAGGTATAGTTACACTCACTTGCAGTGAGTGTGAGTACTATACTAGACCCTACACTATATATCCAATACCGTAGTTATTTTTCCAAGATTTTAGCTCCGCGACCTTAACTGTCAAATGTATCATAAAAGAGTATCACAACCAAATGAAGCACAAAAGATGACAAAACTCTGTACGTGAGATCTTCCAATATCTACACCGAGTCAAGCAAAATCTGCTATAAACCCTTCAAAGCTCTTTCTGCCTTCCATACAACACAGTCCTCAAACAGGGTCTATAGCTCAGCTGATGCCACCACTTTCTCTTGTAATAAAAAACTCTTCTCATGTCCAGATCTCCAGTACTTTAAATTTTTACCTCATCTTAAACTGCCAAGCTGTTGATTGCATGCTGATAGTATTTCAAGACTTGCTTTAATTATTCAATTTGAGAGCTTTTTCAATCAGGAAACTACATTACACACATATAGAGGGGGCACACGTGTTCTGCCAGGCAGCTGGCCAGAACTCTACGACAAAACTTACTTCTTTCCTCAAGGTCTATGAGGGACCAAACACAACCATTACCACTTCTATATATCCAGAAGGTTCAGTGTACTAATGATCCAGATGAGTGGCAATGACGTAGCAGAAAACGGACTGCTGCTGCTTGCTCTTTGTAGCCGTGTAAACGCAGCCTCCCTCTCTGCCTCCCTACCAAGAAGCCGCTGGGTGGGATTTTGGTTTCTCTCCATCTCTCCGGACGCATTTGGAGCCTCCTGCGCAGACCTCCCGGGTCCCTGGTGCTACCCGGGCGAGCGGGAGCTCTGCAGGGCCTCTGCTCTGTCCTGCAGCCTCCCGCCTGCCCGGGGCTTCAGCTGCCCTGCTGTTAACTCAGCACGACTGGAAAAGCCCAGAAACATTGCTTATTATTGAGGTTTGGCAGCTAGGACATTCTGTCCCTCAGACGTTCTAATTGCACTCAATCTGCAAGTCAAAAATCACATCCAAACTTGGTCAGATGCTGACCTAGACATTTCCCCGCCTGCGGATGGATTGGATTGGGAAGGTGTATTTAAAGTCTTCTTTTAAGGTTATGAAATGGAAGAACCACTAGCATTTTAAATATGAGCCTTCAACAGCAATATCATCTTCCAGAAGCAAATTTCTGCTTTATATAATGTGAAGAGTGAATGTTCCCTAAGGCTGTGCTTCTTATTTAAGTTCATGCAGGACTACACCCTAGAAGGAAGCTCCTTCTCTGAAATGTCAGAATGCAAACACTAAAGGGATGACTTATTTTCCTCCTGATGCCATCTGATTCTGAATTTCAATGAGCAAAACCTCAGGAAAATGGTATTTTTTTTTTTCTGGAGAATCTTGCAGTGCTTCCAATGAGAAAATATTTGCAATAAAAACCCATTTGCGAGAGACTGATGTTAAGTGTTAGTGTCACTGGCACTGCTTAGATTTGTTCAAACAATTGTGCAAGTCCAAAATCATTATTGCTCCAGCTTTGCTTGATCTTTCCTGAGTACTGTGCTAGGGAAGCAACTGAAAACAATGCTTAAATGTATTGTAACAGGAGTGCACATCTGCAGGAAAATAAGTTCAGTATTTTAAAATCCTTATCGGAATCAATGCAATCACCAGGAAGGGAGGCTAAGTCTGAAGCCTCACCGAGTTGCACAAATGACACACAGACTTCAAGATGCCTCTTCAGATACCAATTTCTGCATCAGATCCCTATGTCAATAACTGCCTTAGTGCTTGCCTGAGCAGAAGCGAGTGCAATCAAGCGATGGGCGCCAGAGCTTTGGCTGGCACCACCTCAGCAAAACCCTTCTCTGCAAAACCCTGCCTGGGATCCTGTAAAAACCAGGGTTAGAAAAGCAAGGCGGGTACTAGCTGCCTACTGAGATGCAAGTCCCTGCCCGAATTCCCATCAATCTTGAATGCAACAACATTAATTTCTGTAATTTTTCAGAATCGTGTGTGTTACAGGAAGGTAAGTTCCAACAGACTTTCTCAGCTGCTACGGACAAGGCTCAGCTCTTCTGCAGGCATCTCCAGCACGTACTTCATCTGCTAAAAATTAGAACCCTGCACAAAGGCCCTATCATCCCTAATTGCATTTTAGCAATTGGTTCTAACATCAACCATAAATATATACATAGGAATGCATATTTATAAGCATACACCATATATAAACATAGAGGCACATTTCTAGTTATTACTGGATATTATATTTCTGGGAAGAGAAAAGGGAATATACAAACTCAGCACAAAGAATAAATCACTGCAATGCTCTGGAAAAACCTTCAGTTTAAAATAATGTCTTTCCTCTTTTACAGAGACAGTTACAAATTCACATCTTTAGTGGCCAATAATTAGGAAATTAAAAAACTTATCACAGGAAGGAAAAAACTCATCCTAGCAGTGATTCCAACACAATATTTTATAATAATAAGCAGTGATTCCAACGCGATATTTTTTTAATAATGATATATTCTATACATTTTATATACAGGAGGTGGGTGCCAGCATCATGACGTGCCCGTGGTGGTGGAGGCCCTTGCCTCCCCTTGCCAGAGCATCCCCAGCCCAACAGCAACGAGGTAGATGTTGGGCACTGCTTACCTGGATCCTAACTCTCCAGCAACACCAGTGCCTGGGAGAACCAGGTGAGACTGTGAGACACGACTGCATTTTGTCCTCAGCCCCGTAATCACCCTCTTAGGTTATGTTCGTTAAGTACAACCTTAAAAAAGTATCAGGTTTGCATTTCAATGGGCAGGACAACCTTGGACAGCCAGGCACAGCAGGGAGCAGAGCAGGTTTGGTTCCCACTGGTGACTGCCTGTGATCCAGAACAGCAGCTCAACGTTACTCCTATTGGATTTAAAACTCTATTACAGCAACCAAGCATGAGGATACTCTACAAGAAGATTCTGAGTAGTTGCAATCATTAAATATATATATATATTTTAAAAAATCCTTGTTGTGCAACTTTTCTTACCATTAAATATTAAAACATCACTTTGCCAGCTACTTTGCCTCTCAGGCCAGTCTCAGAAATTAAGTAAACTCTACGGAACATTTCCCACTGCCTTTCTGTTAGAGCAGAAGTCTGACACGACTGAATAGGAGGAGAGTAGTTCAGATTGGAAAGATGTTACTATCACTAACATCATTTTCAGCTGTGGTGATATTTGTGAAAAAGAAAGCCCTCGAACAACATAACTTGTGAATGTATAGACTATTTTGAATAAAAACTTTTAGTTAAGATACTCGTATTTCTTTTAAATACAGCCTAATTTTATGTTCAACTTGCCTTAATACTGTGTTTTAAATAGGGTATCAGAGATTTGGTGTCCTCCATGAGGTTCCATCCAAAAATAAACAGTATGATTTTCATAAGGAATACACTTGGAGTATTTAATCTGGATTGAGATCAGCTTCTAACGTAACTCAATGGAAAAACATCAAAGGGGCACTGTGTCAGGTATAATTCAAACCATGCTATTTCAGAGTCAGAGTCTGTCATCCACATTGCACAAATATATACAAATGTTGTATTCCACAAATATACTGTACAAATCAACTAATTAAGAATTTAAACAGGAAAAAGCTGTCTCTCATTTTTTTTATTCTTAAATTTCGAAGCTGCTTTTAACCAGATTAGGGCACTTCCTTCCTCCTGTGATGAGGATGTTACACAGAAAGCTTTTCCAGTATTGCTACTTTAGAGTAAATGCCAGCACTCTACCTTGCTCTGCATAGAAAGGACCCTCATAACTTCCCTAATACTCCTCTGACTTTTAAAATCAAAATGGAGAGTTTAACCATTCCCAAATCAAAACACTTCATTACAACTCAATTTAGCCCTGACCTGCCTTGACAAGCCGCCACGCTGCCTGGGAAGAGCTATAATTTATTTGCCTTATCCTCCTGGCTGAAATGGCTTCTTTGGCCTCTGATAATGAACTGAGAGGATCCCTCCACTTTCCCAGGGAATCATCTGGGTCGGCAGCGGCGGCAACAGGAGCAGCAGCAGGTCCTGGGAATTCAGCTCACAACAAAGCTCGATACAAAGAAATCAAAGGATGAGGCAAGGCACAAGCCTAAAGTCAAGAATTAAGGACCTATTAGAAAAGCAATTGTCTCCCATACGAGGTAGCTACAACCTGCCAATAAACACACTGGGGCAGCGATAGCTGCATCCACGTTATTAACATCCAAAGAGCTGATCTGATTCTGATCAGAGAAAACACTTCGGGTGATGCACAGCAAGTTAACACCAAACAGTCTAGTAGCTGTTCAGTTAAGGCAAAAGTCATTTTCTAAATGTGTTCTAGGCAAAGAAGAAAAATGCCAAGAAATGTTCAAATGCTATATAAAGCTATTAAAAGAATCACTAAGTGAATTGCATTGAATTGTTCTAATTTTACTTGTGATTGTACAACCAGTAGAAATAAGATATCAATAAATAACTCTGAAAAGATAATAGGTGGTATCTGAAGGCTATAGCAAACCTAAAATAAGATCTAGATCTAAATAAGGCCTAATCAACTTTGACAGGTAACCACTAAAAGAGGAGAAAGAAAGG
>JAVCKT010036831.1:0-14230 GCA_032273925.1 Rhynchotus rufescens | reverse complement strand
ATAATTTAAAAGGTTTAAAAACTAAAATGTTTATCTTTATATGAAGATTTAAAAGCTAAATTAATTAACATATAAAAAAGGACTGGGGGAAAAAAAAAAGAGAGAAGAGAAGAGGGGAAAAAAAAAAAAAAAAGAACCAAAACCAGTCATTAGAGCCAGGATATTTCCAGACAGACTGCGGGTTGCTCCAAGGACCGGCTCTACCTGAACTGCCCTGACTGACGGCATCAGTCTAAGGAATCCCTCCGAAGGAGTAAAGACTAAAGACTACAGTAAATTCCCTCTTATAATTAGGAGGGGAAATCTCTCCGGCCGTGTCTGCGGTTAGCGGGGGGCAGAGGCCGGGTCGTGCGCGCTGCAGCTGCTGCTGCGCACCTGCCCTATTAGGGGGACCTGCTTTTTCAGCACTGCTTTTCCCTGGAGACCAATAATTAAAGGAGTTTAAAAAGACCCCAGTATAAAGGTACAGACTGTCATTTAGTAGAAGTTTTGAACTATCATAAATGAAGAATATCTAATAACGTAGCAGTGGGACATGTTGAAAGCACTATTAAATCAAGTGTGTTTTATAAGCCACTTTATTTGTCCTCTATTTCCCTTGGTCTCTCTAATGAGAGGCTGTTGAATTATTTTTATGGTCTTTATATTTCCCACTCCCAAGGTACTGTCAATAGCTTTAAGGAATAAATGAGGGAAGAATACTAAGTTTCTTAAATGACCTGTAATCTTTATCTGTAATTGCAGTTAAAGCAGTTGTATTAAATACTTTGATTTTTAATGTATTGTTTAATGGCAAGAACAGGCAGTTATAGCTATTTTAAAGACTATAACCTTTACACAATGAGATGTATCTTTTTCGCTTGCCTATCAAAACTGGACCCATATTACATATGACTTATATTTTCTTTATATTTCATCTGCACTTGTGGAGAAGTCTTGACACTTAGAAAAGAAAAAAAAAAAAGGCAAAATAAAAAAAAAAATCTAATCATATATTCCAAAACTATTTTCCAAAACAAAATATCTGGTATTAGAACTATTATTTGGCTGTACTATTGCTATCCACATCTTGAGCTGTGCTGTGTCCTGATGCTACTCCTGTTCTTGTTCTTACGCGCTACAGTCCTAGGAGGCAGCTAACGCACAGGGGACCTACCCAGCACTGGGGCACAGCATTGAATTCATCCTTCCCTCCTGATCACCAAGTGTGGATGCCCTGTCATCAGAAGCAACATAAGATTGCAGGTGCATAAACTTGTTACAGCACAAATAATCCTCTCAAATAACAGTCAGAGGATGGAGAACTGAACTTCCCAGATCTCTCACGAAAAATATAATATTTCTATTTATTGTGAATATATTGGAATTAATCTACTGCAGTGTATGAAAAATACTCTTCACTTGTGTATTTTAAAAAAAAACAAGGATTAAAATATTAAAAGAGAATGCTTTTGATGCTGCATTTCTGATTTTCTAGATTTCAGCTCAGGTTGTAAAAATATCTATTTAATATCACAAAAAGTATAAGGCTGGGCTGTAAGGTTAGTTAATTTGTTCATACATATAACATTGGCCTTACTTCTTTTTTTAACCTTGAAAATTAGATATTCTAATCCTCATCTTGTAATGTACTCTTGAAAATTATTTGTGAACATGAAGTAGGATTAATTTAAACACATTACTGCAATTTAATGAGATAGTGCTTGTTATAGCCAACTATTTTATCCAGCCCTTCACATATATAGCTCAGCCCATATCTCTGAATTTTCACCTAATCTACCTCTACTGTTCCCAGCTGGCTTTTTATGAAGACAACTGTCCTCTATGGCCTAGGTAAAGACCAATGAACCTATTTTTATTATGACCTAGGAAATTATTCACGTGGAGCTCTCAAGAGGCAAATGGTTAGCATTATGAATATTTTACAGAATCTTCTCTGAAAATCAGGCCAATAGCATATACACTTGGGGCCAAGTTCCACTTTCAGTTATACCTTGGCAAGTGCAAGAATTTCCCATTTGGCTCCTCTACAGAGCTTACTGCATGTGCATATTTTCTCCCTCCTTTCCCTTCAGCTCTTGCCCATTCCCCAGGCTGTTCTCACACAGAAGAGAGTCATCAGCAGAATGGAATGACTAATATTTGGGATCTACTGCCTATTTATTTCCTGCTTTTTAAATGCATGCAGTGACTGAGAGGTACACGTGAATGAGCGAAAATGCGCAGAAAATTATGCATAGTATCACCGTGACTTTCCTGGGGCGTTAAAACTGGTATAGAAAATTAAAATCACATTGAAATCAAGCTTTCTACGAACTCCATCTAGGAAAAAAAAAAAAAAAAAACCTAGAAAACCTACTGACCCTAGTGAGATGTCACAGGGAAAAATGATTCACAAAAGGATTGTGACTTGGGTGCAAAAATATGTCAAAATTATAAGTTCCCTGAAATCAAGAGGAAATATGCAAGAGTTTTACTTCTTATTCTAATGTCTCTCTCCCTTTCTCTTTTTTGAAAGGAGAAATTGATTTTCCTTTGTCTTGGTGGGGGGACAAATAATTTTTATTTCATTTACATAATCTCCATTGTGGATTTAAACCCCTGGTAATAAATGTAAAGACTCATTTTAAAGAACAAAAAGAAAAGAGTGAGATCAGATACGAGGTCAGATATTATGATCAGATAAGTGCCTTACAGAAGAGGAAAAATATTTTAAGAATTAACACAATGAGGCATAATAAAATATTTAAAATGTTTTATAGTGAAAAAAAAAAGAAATTCTATAAAGATTTGTACTTACCAGAATATCTTTTCCAGCCCACTTGCACTCATCCCTTCGGGAATGAGAGACAGGCCAAACAATCTAAAGACACAGGACAAAAATCATGTTATGTTATTTCATCCTTCAATAATCACAAATTGCAGACCAAATGCTATGGAACGTCTTTAGCCAGTTTCTCTTTTTCTCCTTCTTTTCCTTATTTCATTTTCTTCCATAAAGTTAGACAACAACGAAATGGCATGACAGAAAAAAACATGGGAATTATAGGAATCACTGCAAAAACAATCTTTAAAAACAGTCTGTATTATCAATCTCAGAAATGAATACTGGATAGTAATGATAAGAGAGTTGATTCTCCATTATGTGGATAGAGAAGTGCCCTTCCGTAGTTTTAAATCTGATATAACAAAATAGATACTAAATATAAAAAAAAAAAAAATTCAGATTCTTGCTAAGCATAAATCCAATCCGTGCGAAATGCAATCTCACATTAGGCTTATGACATCGTAAATGAGGTGTTGGCCTCTTCAATGCATCTACGAGTTCACTCTTTTATGAGTTTTCATTATATACTAAAAGCAGAAACTGAGGTTTTTGAAAAGCATCTTGCTGTCAAAGTAGGAATGTTGTTGCTATTCCTATTGAGTAACTTAACACAAGTAATCTTAAACCTGAGTTTATTATGGTGTTTGCTTTGTAGAAAATGTATCTCACTTCATACAGAGAAAACCCAGAGACTCTCACAGTCAATTATTCATGTTTTTTGAAAAGCTTTTAGGAATTACATATAGAATAAAACATGATCTTCACATAAAATGCCAGGCTATTCATTTGGGAGCCTCAGATAATGCAATATGAATGGCCATAAGTCTGGATTATAACCTTGGTATTCAATATAGTTTCTTGAAGAAAGTAAATGGGAAAGTATTAAACAAGGAAAAAAAAATGGCTGAAGAAAATGGAGGAGAGGTTACATCTGCTTTTTAGATTAAAATTTGTAATAGCATCTTTAAATTCAGAATTATCTTATAATGTTAGGAACAACATCAAAATCAAATCTCTTAAGTCTATAAAATAGGGCTGAAAGTTTCATGAGCACTTTCTCCCTCCAAGGAGTCCTGCTACTTCCTGTTTCTATTCTTGGTTTAAAATGTGCAGAGACATGTGAAAATTAAAATTTACTAGGTTGAAAAACATTAACCAAACTTCTCTGATCTCCCAAAAGAACCAGTTCAAGTTCAGTTCAAGTTTTGGGCAAAGATTTCTATATTGCTCAATACAGTATTTTCATCTATAAAATGAATGGCTAAATGTTCACTTTCTTTATTGTCATCATGCAATATTTTTCTCTAATTTCATTCAAAAGTCTAGAGCTAAAGAGCAATATTCCACCATTTTTAATGGCAAATTTAGCTTTTTGAGTGTTGCTCCTTTCAGCAATCATATAGAAACCTTAATTCTTTTTAATACGAACAGCTGACAATGTTCCTTTAATAATATCGTTAAAATTATGTTTTAATAACAATGTTCTTTTTAATATGAACAAAGAACAACTGGTGAAGTTCCAGCTCAAGTACAGCACAGGCAACATTATGATTTTGATCTAACTTCCTTCAGTGATCCTCCTTTCTTTATTAAGCTGACATAAAACTACTTTTTTTTTTTTTATCCGTAAGTTTAATCATAAGATTTAAAGCTTATTCTTTAAGTATTTTTTGCATATTCAGTTCCATGCTAAAAACAGCAGTTGTTTATTATATTAGTATCTGTGTATTCCATAGAGTGTTTCAATGGTATCTGAATCCTGAAATCTGTAGGATACAATCCCTCACATTCTGCAGAACTGGTTTCTACAATTGAAACACCTTTTTTCTTTTAATTATTCCAGATGTTTTTTGCATTAAACTATGAATCCCTCAGAGAATTCAAATAAATAGCTAGTTTCCTTTATAGCCCCTCTAAAGAGAATAGAAAAGAAAATACTCAGTTTTCCTTTTATCCTTTTTCCTTAGGGAATACAAATGAATAGCCTGTCTTCCCCATGAACAGAAAACACAAGGTATTTATTGCTATCATCTTAGGAAGCTAATAGTCAAACGGGCAAAAGGTCAGGAACACCAAGAAAAAAAAATCCCAGAGTATTGGAGCAATATATCTCCCATAAAGAGGTAGTCTCTAGATTTTAAAAGGGACCATCAAAATATTAAATATAACAAATCAAACCTCTATCTCACTGTTTACCTTCTTAACATTTTGTCTCATTAAAATAAATGAAAAGCTAAAATGATTTATTTAGTCTCAAACAAAAGCATACTCTGGAACATCACTGAGCTGTTTGTCAGCTTTTAATTTGCCTTCAGCTTTTACTAGAAAATTACACTCCTCATCAAGAACAGAAAGTTTTTATGCATCTGTTGCTCTTTAATCAATTTCTAATCTGTTATGGCTCAGCAGTAGTAGAAATGCAGTGCCTTTAAGTGCTGTGTTAAAGAACAGATATCAACACTCAGACTCTCAGAGTTGTTTTTTTCTTTTTTTTACATGCAATAAATACAAAGTAATAAGGTCTTTTTGTACAAGCTGCCATAGTTGTCACCTTTGTTTTATTGAGCTACAACATGACAGCATGCCTCATTTGGGAAACAGCTAGATTATTCACTTACCATTACTACAGGTACTGTATTATTTTTCTTTCCTGCAATCTGAAAACAGCAGTGCAGATTATTTAATTACAGATTATAACCTCATTATAAATTTCATTTTATAGTGGTTTTGTTTTGATTTATTTATTTTGCCACATGGTATTCCTGATATGAGAACACTTACTACACGATTCAAATGGTGTGCGACATACTCTGGGTAACAACAGTTGTTCAACATTAAAAGCACATTAAACACTTTTTAAAGCATTTAAAACATGATTCAAGGTACCTTTTGATATTCTTTGATGTTAACCAGGTTGAAAGAAAATATGTGATCCTTTGCTCCAACGTAGAGTCGACTTCGCTCTTCATCCAAGAGGAAAGTGTGGTAACTGGAGCTATTAGCTAGTCCATTAAAATTGATTATATTGTTGGATTCCAACATTTCTGTAAGACAAAAGTAATACTTCCTATGTTAATATGGTTTAAGTAATATACAGAGTAGTATCCTGATTTTGTATAGATTTCATTTTAGCAGGGGAAAACTTATGGAGTGAAAACCAGTGAGAGCTTTTAGTACGTGGGCCAGTGAATGTTATCATTTTAAGTATCCAAACCCAAACTGCTAGTGAGATTCAGCTCTATACAGTAGAAGGTCAAAATATCAATAAACTCAATGAGAATCTTGTGTGAAGGTTTTAGATGGCAAATTCTATCCATGTAACTCATCAAGTATTGGACAAAGTTCAGTTTTGTTCAGTCAATGAGATTTTCAGGCATCAACTTGAAAATGACCAGCAGACATAAACCACATCTAAGCACATAACTTCCTATTTCCAGCATAAAAACCCCTATTTCATACAGATGTATAAATTACGAGAAAGGAGGAAAAAAATAAAAAATACCAGCTGGTGAAATTAAAAAACATGTACAACTCATCCTCACGTGTGTTGCCCACAGGGAGGATATCCTCTGAAACAGCTGGCCTGGATGGCAGAGTCAACCCTACGAGGCATTAGAGCGTGTGCAGGGCTTCAGGTGCACGAGCATCTCCACTGACTTCAGCTTCTCATGTCCCAAGCAGAACACATGAGGAAGATGAGGAAAGGAATGAACATATCAGCATCCAAGGAAAAGACTACTAAACGGCATGGCCATGACTTTTGGACAGCTCATGAGTATGGTACTAGGCCAGGTGGGCAAGCCAAGGGGTTGGTTTTTTGCTCTCAAAAAAGCTTCAAAATTTTCAGAATTTACCTAACTATGCTGCTTCTGGTTTTGACTGTCCCTTTTTGGTATCAAACAAGATTAAGTTTTTTCATTTTCAACCATTGCTTCAACTACGGACATTATGCTGATAAAAATGAAGGTGAAGCTTTTTTTTTTTTTTAATAAGCAGAACTTTATTCTGCTTTATTTTCCTTTTTAGTGTCTTTTTTTCCTTCTTTTCCTTGAACTGGAACATGGAAGATGTCAGACAGGATCCTTTGGATCTGCATAACAGCAACACTTACACTTGCACAGAATTTCATTAGTGCTGATTTAGTAGTCACATAGGTGCTAAGCCTATATTTTATATTCAAATACACTAGGTGAATTTTGAAGAAGATTCCTGGCTGATATGGCACAAAGGATAGGCAATGCATTCAAGGAAGATAAGAAAAGATAACACTTAGAAGATGTCTAACATTCAGCCCAGATTTGTATTCTTTGCACTTAATTGGACAAACTCTCAATCACATCAAAAAGAACTCCCTTACCTAGAGGTAGAACAAAGTGCAAGTGAATGCTCTATAGTTCCCTATTCCAGGCTTCTTCTGATTAAATGTGACTATATACCTCATCCATCCTGCAGCATGCTTTTTAAAACTTGTGCTACTTGTACTCAGGACTTAAGTTATCTCCCTCTCTCTCTCTCTCTCTTTTAATGTAACAAGAAGAAATCAAATCACTCCAAGCAGTCTTGTCAAAATAATTCTTCTGGATTCCTGCCAAGTTTTAGAATTTGACTGTATTGTCCTCCAGTTCACTTATTTGCATTTTGTTAGAGACTTTACTAATTCTCTTTACATTGTAATGACTGATTCAGATGTTGAATGTCTCTCTGCTGAATAGTGAGTGATGCGGATGATTGATTGCTTAACTCATCTTAGATCTCTCCTGGCTAGAAAAGCTTTGCTGTCATCTGTATCTGTTAATTTTTCTTATAATATAGCTGTCAAAAACCCTCCTTTTTTTTTTTTTTTTTTTTTCTGTCTTAGTCTGAACTCTCCTAGGCGTGATTCTGCCCTTTGTGACTGTGGAATAAAGAGAATAAGCTGCTGAAATCAGTGAGCTACAAAAATGTGGAACTGGTGTAAATGGAAAGACAACCAGACACATAGCTGTCTGACTTCAAATAAGATTGAATGCTTTTTCTGTTGTACAGTTCTAAGTATTCACATCTACAGATGGTGTTTGATGTTTTCCTTTGTTTTCTAACATTCATGAAAAAAGCCAGATAATAACACTGGAGTCTAACATTTATTATGGCCAAGAGTAAATTACATCATCATCCTCACTACTCACATATCTTCACAGTGTAACTTAAAAGGACCAGGTGTAGTTGGGCAGGATAGTAGGGTTTTTTGTTTGTGTGTGACTTCTTACAATATGCAATGGTGTTAAAGGTAACTTTTTCTTCTTTTTCCTTCTTTTCCTTTTTTCCTCTTTTTCTTATCCTCTTTTTCTTTTTTTGTGAAGTTGAAATTGAAAACCATTTGAGTTAGCTCCCAGATGCCTTCTGTAAGGTTAGAACATTACTCCTGGGTTTTAATTGACTACCTGTTGTGCTACCCAATTCACTTCTGCAGGGGATGTACAGGTTTTCAGGTCCATTTCAGAAAAAAAAAAAAAAAAGAAGAAAAAAATGCTTCAGAATATTGTTGTCATTATACTTTAAATTCTCTTGTGAAATCAGTTTTCTACTAACGAGGACGCAGTCTGAGAATATAGGTTGAGGGCAGAAGGGCAGAAATGACATTTAAGTGCTGATGATTCTCTTTTGCTGCTGATTTAATTAGGATTGAGTTACACTGCAACTAAGAGGTGAAAACCTAAATAATCTCTGAAGTTCCACTGCTTTTCATTCTGACTTTCATTTGTTTCTCTGGTAATGAATAGCTCTTTCTATGACATTCTGCATAGAGCTGCTAAAGAGCACAGCAATGGCATTTGCACGATCAATACAAATTACGTATACTACTTCCTCAAATTAATTAGTTTCCATGTGTTTACCATGCAACACTCTTTAGGTACCCAGCCAGAGGCTACTGCTGAGAAGATGACAGCAACAGCAGTGACAGGGCTCATTCCCTGAAGGGCACCAGCATCTATCAGCTCCATGAACTGCTGATCAGCTATGCTGCTGAGGTACATGGCAGATCAGCGCTAAAATAAACCACTCATTCACTTCCTCTATGCTTCATCCAGATATTTCTATTGCAAAGTCGGAAACTTTGCTCCTCCAGGGTGTTTTCTTACTTCCTTTAGATGTACCTTCAGCCACATGCATTCCTATTGTTTCTAACATTTCCCTGTAAAGCTAACCATTCCACATTACGACTGTAATATTGTCTATAAAATGCTGAAAGAGGTAAGCTTAGAGTGGGTGGTGATACTCTGAAAGTAATAAAGACTTCATTGGTTTTGTTATTGGTGCTCGCTTCCCACATTTATTGAGAGTGTTGCAGGTGACCAAAAGCAACAGTCTGAAATGCACTACATGTTCAAAAACGCTGTTATCCTGAATTTTCACTTTAATAGTCATTGAAGCCATCTAGAGTTTCAGTTTCTCAAGATCTGAGGGACAAATTCTCCTCACTAACTGCTTCACCTCAAATGCATTTAGGAAAATAATCTGTAGTCCTTCTGACTTGTTTACTCCATTATACTCTTCTGCCAATTTTCAAGATTTCTGGTATTTGCACTTCTTTGAGTATGCCTTCCCCTGCATTCTGCATAACCTTTCTTCTATTAATTCCAGGGTTTTGTTGATCCAGTCTCTGATCCAGACCCGAGTCCGAACATTCACTTGCTTCAGAGTGAGCCAGCAAATTTACAGAAGAAAAACAGCACCTAACTCTTGTCCTCCTTCTAATGCATGATTATTTAATTTGCTAATGGAATTTCAGTTTAATAATATGTATACACACTTAGGGTCAAATTCCCACAGTGATGTCAATAGAAATATGCATGCACAAGGAATGTAAGTTTGGTTTATTTTTATTTCATTAAAGAATAAGTCAGAAAATCACAGCTATAGCTAAGATGAATACAGTTAGATAAATCTTGAATATGCTATCCATGGCCAGTATTCTACTGTAATATTTGCATTATGTCACTGTTCTTTCAGTAGTTTTGTCAAAAGGGGAACATAACAAAAGAAAACCATCTTATTTTGTACCTACTGCAAAACTGAGCAAATCATCTTTTAAGTGAGCAGGACTTTATTTGTGTTACAAGTGAGCAAATTTGTGAGTTTTGGCCTCTGTTCCCATCAGTTTTCACAATAACATGTCAGTCAAGATATTTGTGTTGATAAGGATCAAAGACCCATAACAATTTCCACAGAAATCAGAGGGAAAGACCTCTGATTTCTTCATCGGGATTTAAGTCTGGCCCAGTCCTAGTGACTCTGCAGGGTGACTGGATTATACATTCAGTTCTGCTCGTCATAACATGCTCATGAATCAACGAGTGGGTTGATGGTTGCACAAAATTCCCGACCTTCATTCCTTTGCCTGCAGTGATACGATCTTACAGTATATCTCCTAGCAGTAGATAAAAGATGAGTCAATGAGTATTATGCCATTAAACAGGGATTTTGCTGAACTGTGAGCAATGCCTCCCACAATGTCATGCTAGAACATTTCCTTCTTCTCTCGCCAGGCTTACTTTAGCTGCAGAGTATCAGGTACAGAGTATCAGGTAGCCGCGTGTTTGCACATGCATATGCTGCTTACACAGATGCACACTGTGCTTCTTCTGTATATTAGCATATGCATCTTTCTAAATAAACCTAAATATATGTCATTACTCTTTGCGCAATTATTTGCTGAATTCCAAGACATTAAGACTACTGTGCAGGGAAAGGAGTGGATATTCTAACTTCTAACTTCTTTTGTGCAGCCTACCCATTTTACGGTTCAGCATGCAGACAGCGAGGAGTCTATGTGGGACCTCTCTGCTTCGCCCTTATCAAACAATGCAGAAAAAGGCATAAAAATGCAGGAATTGGCAACATGTCAAAAGAACTTCTTCTAAGACGTTAGCCAGATGAGCGGTTTGGGCAAAACCAGGATGCATAAGGGAAAATGCATCAGACTTCTGTGACTTGTGCATCTGAACTACAAGTCAACTAGACAAGTAGACAAAGTAGAGAAGCTGTTATGCACAAAGTGGGATATTTCCTCTTTTTATAAATGCTGATAGTAACTCAGGTGATTTTCAGGTGTCTGCTATCAGGTGAGATTGACCTGATTCAAAGACTAACATTTGGTAACATCTCAACGCCCTGACCAATACACACACACACACACACACACACACACACACACACACACACACACATATATATTTGGAGGTGGAGGGAGAGGGGCAAGATTCTGCTATCTTACACTTGAATTACTTTCTTTTCTCTCTACCTCAAATGTCAGTGGGACCTTGCAATCTGGCCCTTAGAAAGGAGAAAGATTTAACTGTTCTTTGTAACAAAAAGTAATAAGGAATCCTGCTAACAGGCTATGGTATAATTCAAGCCAAGATTAACTGCCATGTTTAGTCAGAGGATATTTTCTTCAATATAATTAATTAAAGTAATGGACAATCACTTAATCAATTGTTTAATATTTCACCCTAAGCAAAAAGCAATAATAAAAAAAAAAGGAGACATCTTTGTTTTGTTACATTTTTTACCATAAACATCCAGGCTATAAGGCTTTTAATAACACTCTAATTGTGTTAGTACTTCCAAAGGATTTTTAACAATAATCAATTGAATTTCACAATATGACTAGCAGTAAACAGAAACAGAAAACAATTTTAAAACAAACCACAAAACATTCTGATATTGCAAAATTTCAGAATTGAAGTGCTTGGGAAAGTGAACATTTTTATCTGAAATGAAAAAAAGAAAGCCAGCTTTATGAAATGCATGAGCTCATATTGTGCATTAAGTGGTTTACCCATTTTTAGTAATGCAACAAGAAAACTTTTTGCAATCAGCACCTTTGTTTTTTTACTACGTTATGAGCCAGATGAACTTGAAGCTACACAGGATTTGTTGTTGATGGCAATTCTGTGTTATTGTAATTTCAATGAGATAAATCACAGGGAGAAAAGGGAGGGTTATCTTATCAGTAATCAAAATACAATTGGAACAGAGCCTCTCACAGCTGTTTAATCAATCCCAGCTTTCATCCTCCTCATTCACCTTATCATAACAGTTGCCAATCAAGAGGTTTCACTGAACTCTACTGGAAAGAGGAAAAATTTTGGTTCTACTGTAAAAATTTGGTTCTGAAAGAACATGTGGTGCAGAAATGTAGCTCAAGAAACTACACTGCCATTACGATGTAGTTAATTAGAAGTAGCCAGGACAAGATATGCAGTTTTTGGTGTATGGAGGCCAAACAGTTTAAATGAAACACTCCTGCTTACCTTCCACTGCAGCAAAGAAAATCTGAGGGCCATAAGCAGAGTTTGATTAAAACCAGATCCTTGGAAGGAGGAATGTTGCACCAATGTTTTGTTTCAGTTGCACCGACATAAGTATGGACTAACTCCTTTGACTTCAAAATACTGATGCATATGTTTTTTATACTGTAAAACTGAGAGTAGATTTTAGCTCATTAATGTCAGCGCTATTTAGCTATATGACAGCCCTTAAAGTGTTCTTGATTTGAATAATTGAAAGAGTCACATGATATTTTAAAGACATAAAACATTCAGATTTGTAAAGCCAACCTGCTTTCCCTTTATTGTTTATCTTTTTTGGCCCTGAAAGTAAATCCAGATTATCCCTATTTATTATCCTTATTGCTCAGTTATTTTCTTACAAGACATGAGAAATACTAACCTTTGAGCTAAACATGCGCTTACAGAGGTTGATTTTGATATTTGTAAAATTATAGGATTATCTCTTATTATGAACTTCACTTTGTGGGCTACATCTGTATGACACAATTTAACTGTAAATTGCAAATGTATTTAAATGCATTTTTTTTTTTTACAAAAGTACAGAGAATAAATTTTACAGCATATTTGTAGAAAACCATAAATACCTATATGTGTATGTATATATATATACAGCATATAGACATACCCACATAAACTTGTATATATTTATATATACAATGGAAAAAAAAGACAAGTATCCAGTTTTACTGAGTTCTCTACCTAAGAGGAAACGTTATCTAGCTCAAAATTGGAAAAGGTATCACTTTTGCTACCTCCGACTTGTCCTCTGTTATAAAGACTGTACAGGTGAAGTCATGAAAGTGCATTGTGAGTGCCCAGATGCTAAGGACAACATCTGCAACTCTTAGGTTTCTCCAAAACATGGAAAAGTACTAAGTTAAGGAGAATGGTCTCTTAACACACCAGCTGAAATACTGAAAAGCGGCATTAACTCAGCTCTCTGCCGTGGGTAATGCATGCTGAATGAGTTTGTAAGTAAAACACGGCATTGCAAGACCCTAAATTATACTATCTGCAACTAAATGCACATGTCAATCTCATTCATTAAGCAGCTCAGCTATCAATTATGATTAGCAGTTCATTAATTCTCACCATTTGTTTGATGTTGCTGGAAAGTTAGGCTTCCATGAGGAGAACCGGTCCTGGTTAACAGTGAAATTAAGTAGATTGCTGTTCTTATTTGACTAGAATGTATTTCAAATGGCTAAAGGGGGAACAAGGTGGGAAAACGATCATGTTCTGTCCTTTGCTTGGACTAACCTCTTGCTGGGTCCAAACATAAAAAGGGTACAGTTTTTACTCGCTGGCTATTCCCAGGAAATAACAAAAAGATGGGAGAGTACTTGCAGGTGGGTAAGAAAAAAAAAAAAACTTCATGCCTTCTGTGCATATGTTTAGATCTCCTGGGGAGACCAGATCTACTGTGCCCTCACTCTGAGACCATTTCAGATGAGGAATTCAGGCCCTTATAATAATACTGGGAGAAATGAGAACTATAAGGACCCTTGATTCTGTAAAGAATAGAAAAGACATAGACTTAAAAATCATTTTTTTTTCTTTTTCCTAGAACAAAAGTAAAGCAGAAAAGGAACTGTGATTCTACAGGCTCATCTATCTGCTCTTAAAATATCAACTGTAGATAAAATAAAGCAGCTGATCAATCTTTAAACTCAGTAATTTACTTGCAGTGTCTAACAGCCATGGCTAAGAGGCCAGCGAAGACGAATGGATTTTCCTCTTCATCCAATCATGATTTCATGAAGTTCATGTTCAATGAACAATGCTTTATTATGATCTGAATGACAACCAAAAGTCAGATGAAATCAGTTCAAGAATAAGGTGCTTACCTGATGCTTTTACACAGGTCAAACTAGAGAAGCTTTACATTTATTCATTTATTTTTAACCATTTTTCCTGCTTCTAATAACTTATTTCTTTATATAATCCTTCAAGAGGGAAGGGAGGGAGGGAGGGAGGGAGGGAGGGAGGGAGGGAGGGCGGCCGGAACGGAGGCCGGCAGGGGGGCAGGAAGGCGGGCACGCCGGCAGGCAGGAGGGCCGGGAGGACG
>JAVCKT010036828.1:9142-31180 GCA_032273925.1 Rhynchotus rufescens | reverse complement strand
GGGAATTAACATTAGGGTATCGATCACCATTTGGATGCCTTAACACATCTTACCTTAAGGAATGGATTTGGATTTGCAGGCACTGATCTCTAGCCAGAGCAGAAAAGGGTGAGATTGCTTTAAGCACATCCTTTGGACAGAGCTTACAAGCAATTGAAACATACATTGCTGAGAACAGTCCTGCAGCAGCATGAGGTGTGATGCTTGAGAGAAACTCTTCTTCGCTAATATTTTCCGCTACAACAGTGGGTTGTGATCCAGACCCTTCATTACTCTGCTCAGCCTGTCTAATGAGCTGGCCACTTCCTTAGTGCATGTTGGCACTGTGCTAAAGCTTTGCTTAAAAGTTAGCCCAAGCTGTGCTATTTGCTGCTGTGACCCATCAGCTTCAGACAAGTGAGTGAACTTCAGACAAGTTCGTATAAACCTGCATTTAAGGCTGCAATGTGCAACCCATGCTCTCCTAAAGCCCTAACTTTGGTTTGAAATCTGCTAGTATCAGTCACCATCTAATGCTTTTATTAGTGCTCACCGTGGTAATTGTCTAACAGCTTGTTCTGCAATGAAGAATCATGTAGGCTACTTTTAGACCATGAAATTGCATTTTCTGGTAATTATTCTATAACTTACGAGCTTTTTAAGTGGCACTTTGTTTTCCTGTTAAGAAAGAGTGTAAAAAAAAGGGGGGGGGGGGGAAGGGGGTGACCATTGTGCCATAGGAGATGTCAGTAACAAACAGGAAGCACTGCAAGCTAGGAGATGCTCTTTGAAAGGTAGAAGATAATATTTTTCATATGACTTTACAAATCCCATCCAGCAGCAACAATGGAGCCAGAGTGACAATTATTCTGATGTCTTATGACAAATGTATACAGTGTAATAAGGAGCTGGCAGAACATCAGTTTGCTAATTGTGGCCTCAAGTTGTGCAACAACACTTTCACTAAGAATAAAAGAGGCTGTAAAGACAATTGAAAAATAAAACTGTGCTTTAGGAAGCTCTGAGTTGTTTTTCTCCTTAAGGAGGGAGGTACATGACCTTCGGTCCCCACAAATTGGAAAGTATGTTTCAAGGACTTGATGTGTTCCTGTCAGTTTGCTGGACTGAAGCAAAGGGGGATTGATGCACTGTTGCCCTCTGGATGGGACACACTGGGCAGGAGAATGGTGTTTGGGGTGTTCGAGTTCTGCTCAATATTGTGAATATTTCTAAGAGAAGTTTCTCTATCTGTTTTTTCCTTTCTGTGTCTGTTCTGCATAGGTGTATTCTCACACTTTCCATTTAACTTTTGTCTCTGCCCCTCTGCTGTGGGGTGGTGTCCTTATTGCAAGGCACAGGCTTGCTGCAGTTCTCATTGCAGTGGCCTAATGCCCTTGCCGGCTGAGCTTCCCTGGGAACCAGAGCTGATGAAAGAAGCATAAAGAAAAGCTTTAAATAACACCAAATGTATTTGAGTTTCTCACTTTGTCTTCTAAAAGAGAGTACAACATGGACAGATATTTTACCCAGTCACCTGTGCTATTTCCTAGGAATCTTTACAAAGCTTTTGAACATGCTCCATCTCTATGCAGCTTCGCCCTTCTGCCTTCACTTTAAGAACAGAGTGAATGTAGTGAGTGAACTACTCCATTGGGTAGTGCAAGGTCACCTACAACAGTGCAGATATATATGTATTTTTTCTGCCTCCTCATGTTGGAGGAATGGCGTATTTCCATGTCTACGTTTGTTTGGAGAGAGACATTCTGGTACAATTAGCTAGAAAAGGTCTGTGCCTGAAGACCTCTCTGGTGGTATTCCTGAACATTTCTTTTATCAGACCAGGTCTGCCTTTCATTAATGGCTAACCAAATCAAACAAAACTTCCCAGACTTTAAGAGGCTGCTACAAACTGCACTGAGGTCACACCAGTCTACAAACTTGACTTTGTAATCAACAGTTTTATAGTAAGCTGCTAAGACACTTTTTTTGTTGTTGTGTTCAAGTCATACAGATATCAAGTGTGTGATGATATGTTTTTTTCTTTGAAAGGTCCAGTTCATCTCTATTATGAGTTGAATTTTTTGAGAAGCATTTTTAGTGCAATGTACTTCAGGTAGTCATTGGTTGAAGATATGCCAACAAATGAAAATTTTTGTTTATGTTCAATGAAGGAATTAAACTAACAGGAAGAATTCTGTAGAGTTTTTCTCAGTGGGCATTGCTGGAACCGGAACTTGAGGTAAGAAAATATATAATATGTGTTCTCTTCTTGATTCATTGGTAAAGTAGTTGATTTATCTGCATTTAGTTTACCAGTCTTTTGGTGCTGATTATACCATTGGTGTTGATTATATATTGATTGATTAGTGACCTGGTGAACCAGATTTACACAATTACAAAATCAAAAAAGTTACATTGCTTTAACATTGGCACAACTGTGAGTGGTCCAGTTCTGAGTGCTTTATCCATTTGCTGTAGATGAAAATCTTCAGTATAGACAAGACTATTTTAATGCACTTCATCCTGCTGGGCATGGTGTTTGAGAGCAGCCAGGGATGCTACTGTGAACATTATCCATGGGGGCCATGGTCCAGCTGTTCACAAACCTGCAATTATGGTACACAGACAAGGCACAGGTAGGGCCAAATTACCTCTCTATTTTTGTTTTGGTATGTTTTGATATTTATAATTGTCTTCTGAGAAAATATCACTTTTGGGGAAGAGCAACTGTCTCTGAAGCAATTGTTTCCACAATATACTGAAAAAGAAAATTAGAAAATTGCCATATCCAAATGTTTAACATGTTAATAGATTTTTTTCTTTTTAATGGTAAGACTTAAAATTTCAAGGGTATGTGTGTAGTATATTGCTGTGTCTCCAGATGAATCTATTTCTGGCAGTGTACATAGTGAGGGGAGAACAACCTCAACTCAATTTGGCCTTACCAGCAGTTAGTCCAGGTGAGCAAATGGTGGTGGGGTTGGGCTGGGGGTCAGAGTCGCTTTCTAGGAGGTCTACCCAATGCAGAGCAATGTCATGGGAAGGGTAAGCCTTGGCACAGCAAGCTCACAGAAACGTCCTCCTACGGGATTAGTTTTCAACAATTATAGAATGTTTAGCTTCACCAAACTAAATGCAACTCATTGATGTATTCTAAATGACCAGAATTTCCCTCTTTCCATTTTGGCTCTCCTTCTGTAGCCATCTTTGGGCTATTCAAAGTGAGATGGATCAAAAAGTTTCCTATCCATGGACTTCGAGTATACTTGAATTTTTCTTTCAGTCAGCATTCCATAGCTGTCTATTATTACTCTAAGAGTTTTTTGATTGGGTTGAAATCATTATCTTTAGCCTTTACTCACAGTTTGAGAACATCTATCTACAATCAGTCTATGCTCCTATTTTAGGTTAACTTTTTCAATTACCATTCTAGGCAAATAAGAACGGATGAATATTACATGCAAAACTTCTGTGATCAGCTATGCACAAAGGAGGAATCTCGTGCATGTAATCAGCAAACATGTCCTATCAACTGTCGGCTTGGAGACTTTGGCCCTTGGTCAGAATGTGACCCGTGTGTTAAAAAGCAAGTAGGTTGAAAATTTATTATATGAATGCAAGAAATGATGCTAAAGAGTTACCTCCATTACAGACATTCAGCTTTATGGAAATTGATCTGCAAAATGACAGTTTAAGTTAACAAGGGAAATTGGTTATAAATTATCATAACAGTAGGAGCTGGAGGGAACAAGTTAAAATAAGGAGATCAGAACAGAAAAGAGCAATTTAGCAACGTAAACCCGTTTATGAGATCTTACTTCAAAAGAGCCACTGTCATTATTATAAATGAGTTTTCCACATAGAGGATAAATTAAGCTATAGAGTTTGGATGTCTGTTTAAGTAGAAGAAAGTCACAGAACCTTTATGACTAATCAGTAGCATTTTTATATGTCCTAAAGACAGGAAAAGTAATAGGATCAAATCATCCATTGAAAAGAGTTAATGGCAAATCATAATTGGCACTGGCTAGGAGTGTTCAGGCTACATTTTACCATGATTTTCAGGATCAGTTTCAGACTGCTGTGAAGAAATCCAGAACACCATTTCCCTATCCCTTGTGTCCTACCCAAAAGCCAAGTGGACATGCTTAATATTTGTGGAATAAAATCCTTTTGAGATATAGTTTTTGGATGATGCTTTCTCCTTCTGAGCTTGTGTCTATTGCTTGACAGTAGAGTTATTGTGGGAATGGCTGGGGGGGTCTGTTGATGGCTCCTTTGCTGCATAAGGCCTTTACCACCTGGATACTGTGTCTGGCAGAGAGCTGAAAGAGGTGAAAGAGCAGTTGCAAGTTGGTTCCACCTAATGAAATCAATAGCTGGCAGATAGGAGATTGCAGGCTACCGGAATGCAGGTTGTCTGTAGTGGCTACATGCCTGTACAGTCTCAGTGTGAGCCCAGTGAGATCATCTTCCACTAACTGTGAAGGCACAGCCTATGGCCCTCTCTGAATATCCATACAGCTTCATAAATCCGTGTGTGATTACCTGTTAAGTATCATATCTTTAGACTTATGATAGACTTATTTGTGATTCTGCCTATGCAGCACAGTGTAGAAGTCCATGAATAAGCAGTTAGTTCTAGATGTAAGATACACCCAGTGCCCCTCAAATGAGGAGTCCGCATGGCTGGGGAGCCAGTGAAGCAGTGGGAGCCAGGCCAGCTGAATTAGAAATGGAAATACATGTTACTTGTCATAATATTTCTATTTTGCTAGTAGTGATAAAGAAATATTTCACATAGTCTGTTCACATATTTCCTACTCTGCCCTTTGAAAAGAAGATGTAGAGGTTATATATTTAGTTTCCTGCCTTCCTCTACCTGGGATGGAGGCATGATAGGACTCAAGGACACAAATAAGTGATGACTTCCATCAGGTCTATGGTTGCAACATCTCTTCAGCAGCATTGAAGCATTACGACTTTGCCTCAGGCACCACTAAGACTTCCTAGCTACAAAATACACACACGTAACCCTGTTTTCTCCTCCCGCTCAGTTTCGAGTCCGGTCACTCCTTCACCCATCACAGTTTGGGGGTCAGGCCTGCACTGAGCCACTGGTGGATTCCCGGCCGTGCTTCCCAACTAAACTCTGCAACGTAGTGGAAGTCAATTGCAAGAATAAATTCCAGTGTGAAAGTGGTAATGTGAATCTTTAATACATAATTTCTACATTATTAGATAATCAAAAGATTAAAGATAGTGTTTGTTCATTGAGGCTCAAGTTATCTGGATTTTGTATATCTCATGCATAATCCTGAGAGACTGGAGCAGAGATAAAGTTTCTTGGGCTTGGATTTCAGTCTAAGTTTAAACTGGCACTGTTTCTGTTAAATTTGTAAGCTTTCTTATAGGAAATCCTTCTTTGCCCTTATTTAAATATTCCTGATTAATTGCAAAATAACCATCCCTGTTTGATAAAGTTTAAAGTCATTACAGCTTCAAGGCAGGGCAAATAAGTAGATATGACAAAACTCTTTCCTATTAGAACAATCAAGGCAGGATTTTGCTTTTCTGTTTACTCAGACAAATTTACCTTTACTAGAAGAAAAGACTGATTTTTTTTTTCCCTTTATTCAGACAGTGAGATTTTCCATAAAGCTTCTTGCTGCTGTTTCTTTGCAGGTCGTTGTATTTCAAAAAAGCTGGTATGTAATGGAGAAAATGACTGTGGGGACAATTCAGATGAAAGAAACTGTGGGAAGAAAAAGACAGTTTGTAACAGAAAATATCAGAGCATTCCAAGCGTGCACTTAATAGGCAGTGGGTAAGTCAGCTCTGTTTGCATTTTTTTCATAGATATCATGAAATTTTATCTCACTAACTTGCATAAATAACATATTTCCCATACTTACATGGGGATTATCCCATTAAAATGGATAATCTCTCAAATTAGAATTAACAAGAGTTTATAAGAACAAAATCAGGCTAGAACTTGCCCACTCCTCTTTCAGACTCAGCCTCCTTTCTGTACTGCTTGCTGTACTAGATACAATAAAAAGAAATGTTGGAGAGCTGCTGCAGTTTATGTGCAGAGGACCTTTACTGCCCTCACAGCACCCAGTACATCACATATCAGCAACTGCTGATTCAATTAAGCCAAAGACCTTCAAAAATGTGGTTGATGTTCATCCAAAGATGTTAAATTGTGCATGATCCGTGATCTTTTCTGCATAATCTTTTTTTTTTCTTTTTTAACATCTTAATATCAACTACCATCTCTTCCAGAATGCCCCTTTAAGCAGTTTAACATATGATGCCAGCTCCATGTGGCCTTGCATTTTTTTGAATGACTTCATTACACTCTAAATACATGATTGATGATCTTTCCCACTCTTTCCTAGGCCTTTTTTTTTTTTTTTTTTTGGTCTCTGCTTAAGTAAAATGAATAGAGAATCTTATGCTAATATTGTGTCAGACTGTCTGAAGGCTAGTGATGGTAGTAAACAGATTTTACTACTAGCTGGGATATGTGGGGGTAATTTTGTTTTTGTTTTTGTTTTATTTGTTTTTGGCAAATGGATTAGAGGTTTTCATAATGAAGATGTTTTCAAAGGGAGAGCTTTGCCTTAATACTCATATACTTTTTTGATTCAAACTTGCTGTATCTCCCATGCAGTAATATAGCACTTAAATAATCGAAGTCTGTATTTCTTTCTGGTATCTTTTGGTCTCTGAATGTTCCTTTTCTCTTAGATTTCACGTTCTGGCAGGAGAGAGTCGAGGGGAAGTTCTTGACAACTCATTCAATGGAGGACAATGCACAACAGTGAAGCGCAATGACACAAGGATATTATATCGTGTTCCTGCAAATTTGGAGGCTGTCAGCTTTCAGGTGCTTTCAAGTGATGACTTTTAGCTGGAAACCTCTTGTCATATTCAGTCCAAGTTATGTGCACAAGTCTTATGCAGTGATAAGTGTTTTAGGACAGGACTTCTGAATACATTTCCAATAGTATGTAGAAATGGGGCAAATTTAACTGGACTTGGTGACTCTATTCATCTCTTCGCTGTTCATATTTACTCACTGCAAATATACTGGAATCAAGGCTTCTCTGCTGCTGCCCTGTGTCTCTGTGACCTATTTAGTATGAATTTAGAAAGAGCAACAGAAGGGCACATTGTAGTTCCCAGAGAACATATGAATTGATTTGTTTGTAACCTGTAGGTTTGGTATCTGAGATTCAAAAATTACCATCCTCAGAAATACTTAATGTCAGAAATACTTCAGTTTGCCTTAATCTCTCCAAAGTTGTGATGTTTAGGTTCTTGATTTTAGTCTGCAGAAAAGTTTGTGTCTCAGATACTTTTAGGAACTTAACTCCATCATTTAATATATAAAGTTGTCTTCTCTGGTATTTCTTCAGTGGGAATTTGCCCAAGTTCAACTGAGTTAATTCTGAGTTGATGCTGGAGTTGTCTGGATGCTCATGCAGTGTGCAACAGTGGCACTGAGGCTTACCAAGGGTATTAGGCTGGCTTACTGACTCCCTCTTTTTCTCCACCTATCCTTCATGCAGTATGGGTGCTCACACTGCAAGCATGGCCTAAGATTCCAGTCTGGATAAAAGCTTTTCATTCCTTTAACAGAGGAATTGGGAATAAAGGGGAGAAAACTCCAAGCTTCATGCCACACAATACAGAAGCTGTGGGAGTGGAACTCACTTTTTAGCATGTCAAAAATTCATCTTTTGCATTAATAATGACTTCTTAGCATATCTTCCAAACACGCCATGTCTCAACTTTTCAGGCAGGTTTCTCCTAGAAAAAAAATCAAGACAGATTGGTGTGATTTGGATTATTTGGGCAAACACATTTTCTTTTATCGAATCTGCAGGTAATAGATGAAGAGGATGATGTAGCAACAGAATTCTACAATGATCTAACTCCTCTGAGTGACAGTGAGGCTAGAAGTTCTTCATCTACTACTCATGGCAAAACAACTTTTAGAATTCCGATTTTATACTCAAAAAAGAAACGTATTAAAGTCACATCAACTTCCTCCTTCAAGAAAGCCATTGAAGCCTCACATGAAAAGGTAATTAAATGTTACCTCCTTTTTTTTTCTTTTCGATTTCCATCTGCTCATTCCAGAGAACACTGCTTTTGATACTGATGATCACATCACAAGAAATATGTATGGATTTATGTGTGTTTTGAGCATTGTTGTCATGAAATCCCAGAAACGTTCTGTAAATAACCAAAAACATAGCAGCCAGGTGACCCAGTCTGAACCTTACTCCTAGACTTTTTCCATTTCCTGTCCCTCCTGAAATGTTGTCTGTTAAAGGCCTGATATGTAAACTGAATAAAACCTTTCCTGTAGTTTTAATTTTAGCATATTGCTAAGTTGTGAGACTTGATAACAGTGAGCTAGCATTCGAACTCCTGGCTCCTGGTAAAGAGCCCACTGATGACTAGGCTTCTATGCTGAACCCCTTTCTCCTGGCTTTTTGTCTTATTGTTACTATATTCCTTGCAGCAAGAATTTATTTTGCTCTCTGTTCAGTGTTTATGAAGTCTTAATTTTTGTCTCAATCTTACATTCTCCTACAAGGTAATGGAGCATTATCCTATAAAAACTAACAGGGCTCTTGTTCACTCAAGGCCTAGTTTGTGCTAGTTTACTCATGACTAAAGCAGTGTGATACACAAGGTTAACTACTTCTTACAGTTTGGCTCAGAAAATACTCTCAGCCAAGTACTCTCTTCTTTCTGCAATTAACTACCTATGAAAGTGCCCCCCCCAACTTTTTTTTTTAATCTCCAGAATTCCAACTTTATTCGAGTCCATAAAGTTATTTCTGTTGCGAACTTCACAATGAAACAGTCAAACCTGCAACTTTCAGACGTCTTCTTAAAAGCCCTTAATCACCTGCCCCTGGAGTACAACTATGCTTTATACAGCAGAATATTTGATGACTTTGGCACTCACTATTACACCTCGGGGAGAATAGGTAGTTCCTACGACATTCTTTACCAGTACAGCTCAGAGGAGCTCAAAAACTCAGGTATGTAACCTTCAGCAAGAGGTTCACTTAGTGAACCCCACTTCCCAAAGCTACTAAGAATAAATTTTTGTACCAAGCTGTTTTGTTTTCCAAAGTCCTGGAGTGTCCTTGGTGAATAGCGGCAAACTGAAGGATTATTATGGTGCTGATGTGGAGTTCTTGTGAGATGTGTTACAGCCTTGGTGGGAGAGGTGGGGAAAGTGGCACAGAAGAACAAGTATAACCAGACTAGTGTTCTGTGTCCTGCTGCCCGAGAAGGGTAGGATAGCACTGGGAATTCAGTGTGGATGCTGCTGGGGCTCAGGAGAGCCAAGCAGAGCTCCTGGTCAGTGGCTGGATGATGCTGGGAGATAAGGGGAAATGCCAAGGTTGGGGAGCAAATGTATTCCAGTGGAAAATATTTGGTGAGACTTCTTAACATCTTCAGACTAAGACCAAATGGGAAAGATATTCCAGTCAAACAAATGCCACAGCAGGACTGAAGCCTGATGAGAGGTTTAAGTGGTGCCTCCTGGGCTACAGTCATTAAAGCTGTTGGCGTGGTTAGAAATGACTCTGAGATTAAATCCATGACAGCCAGACTGTCAAAAATGAAGAACAAATACTGCAAAAGTGGAAATCTGAGGTTAAACACAGTGGTTCTTAATGCTGTTACTGTCAGTTGTTTGGGTCTGAGAGGGTGCATGAAGGGGTTGGTGATCAGGACTGTCTAATGCTGTTTACACCTAAGAAAGTGGAAGCCTGCAACAGTGAAGTTTCCTCTTAGACTAGCTGGTGTCGAAGTTGCAGGAATGATTCTGACATTAAAAATGTGTATGTTTATATCAGGTCTTTTTTATATGCATATATCTGTGTATATATGCATATATAGAGAGTGTTTAGTATATAAATATATCAATATTTCTGGAATTTTTAGACATATTATATCTACTATATATATTACTTTTTTTTTTTTTTGAAAGTTGATATACTAAAATCCATCTTTACCATCTGGGAGGGTGGAGCAGCCTTTTCCCAAGTCCTTTGCTGCAAGGCAAGGCACAGTTTGGTATTAACTGGTTGCAGAGGTCAGAAAGAAAATAAAGGTGCAGTGAGATTTGCAATGGCTTGTGTTGCTGCGGGGAGCCTGAGGGCGTGGTGCCATCTCATAACAAGTTTATAGTGATTCAGCTGTTGCTTTGTGGTATTTCTAGGTTTGACAGTGGATGAATCAACAGAGTGTGTCCGAACAGAAACCACAAAGCGTATCCTGTTCGTAAAGAGAAAGAAAGTCAGTACAAGATGCACTACAAACAGGATGACTGTGAAACACGAAGGTGACCGTGGCAAGAATGAGACCCACTCTGGGTTGTGGGTCTCTGAGAGATGCCTTTCCCTCAGCTAGGTGCCCGGGGTAAAATCCTCCTTTTGATGAAGTAAGGGTGCAGCTTCCATCCATTTTGGGGCAGGGAGGCACTATTTCAGTATTTCTCTCTACACAAGCATCAGAAACATCTTCTCCCTTGCAAAAGAAATTACAATCTGGGAGCACTTTTCCTCTGCTCTGGAGATCCCGCTCTGCTCATGGATGGAAAGCCTCAGGTCTGAGGGGATCCACAGTGTTGCTGTGTCCAACAGCACCTCGAACTGCCCATTGCCTCCCCAGGCCCCTGCTCCGGGGCAGCCCGCGCTGGAGGAGGGAGATGGGCACAGCCTGCAGCAAGTGACAGCAACCGACAGTGTGACAGTGACAGTGCAGGGCTGGACAGGGTCTGGCATTGGTAACCCAGCCCTGCTTGTCCCCTGCCTCCTTCCCTGAGCCAAGCAGGAGCCTGTGTGCAACAGACTCCCTGGCAATGACTAAAAATGGGTCTCTTGAGCTGCAGGAGACTATTTTTCTGCAAGAAGGGCACAAATCATATATTGCACATCAACAGAAACAGGGACATGATCACCTATGTTTAACTCTCATTTTAGGATCAATCCCAGTTACTCAGGTGTTTAAGATGGGGCCAAAATTCCTGTCTTGCGGAGCATCCTTCTGGTGGAGTCTGTTATATGCATCTTCCAGATGTTCCAGATGTAGAACTGAGTATTGCTGTGGCTGAGGTGTTGTGCCTTCCTCTGTGGAAGACTGTGACAGACTGCTAAATATAAATGGGGGTCTTTTTTTTGATTTTAGGCTCTATTCTTCAGAAGTTAATTTTATGGAATTAAGCTTAATATATCCTTTAAATTTTCATATTTTTTTTTAATTCAGTGTGAAATTCAGTGTGTGTGTTGGAGGCCTTTCTCTGTTTGGCAATTCTTCAATGAAATCCTTTTTCAGGCTCCATTCTGCAGTCGGCTGAGCGATCGATGTCTCTGGTAAAAGGCGGAAGATCAGAATATGCTGCAGCTCTTGCCTGGGAGAAAAAGGGTGCTTTTCCAGACCACACTGTCTTCACAAACTGGCTGGAATCAACAAAGGACAATCCTGTGGTGATTGACTTTGAGGTAAGAGAAGAGCAAAAAATATTGAGATAGTAGAGCACTCAACAGTTAGCTGCTTTCTAGAGAACTATTTGGATGTTTTCTGTCTTTTGAATCAGGATGGTGCTGAATCTGATAATATGAATTACAAATGTGCAGGCACAATATAAAACAGCATGTAAAATAGTTATTATAATATTACATTTTATGTATATCTCAGCTCACACCAGGTTTGCATCAAGAGGGAGGAATATAAGTGAACTATTCTGGCACCATTAGAACAGCAGCTCAGGTATGGGCGAGGGCTGACTACTTTGCAGTAAAACATTGCACAGAAAACAAGAACATGTGTGTGTTGTGGGGTTTTTGTTTGTTTTCCTGAACACTTCCCTTGTCAAGCCTACTTTACAAGGTTTGGCACCAATCTAACTGAAATAAAACTGCAAATCTATAGCGTTGTTCCCTGAATGTTTATTGCAGTATGTGCCAGCACTGATGCGAGTGCTCTCGGCTGCCCAGCCCTGGGCTGACTCTGCAGGGGCTCGGTGACAGCAGCAAAGAGCAAACGGCAAAAACCTGCCCCACAGCGACATGCTGTGATCCTCCTCCTCTGCAGCTGCTGATGTAGCTGGGGTAGTGCAGAGTGTCCTCACACATGGGGTATAAGCATATGTGATGGGGTGTAAGCATGCGCTACTTGATGTCCCAGATTTTTAGCTGCAATATTCCTTTGCCGAGTTTTGCCCCTAGCTTGCAGAATCCTAAGCAAAAGAAATTGTATAAATAGGACAATCTAGACATACAGAGATGTCGAGCTCCTTTAAAGCATATCTGACTTTCCACATGGCAATTTTCCTGACTTATTTACAATACAACTTATGTGCGTGTTCTAGTGCCTTTAAAACTGGCCTAACAACTGGAGTCTCGTGGCCCTGCCTGGCAGGCTGCTGCTACGTGAGTAACTCTTTACCGGGTGCTTCTCTTGCAGCTGTCGCCCATCGTGGATTTGGTGAGGAACGTGCCCTGTGCAGTGACCAGACGCCGCAACCTCCGGAGAGCCCTGCAGGACTACGCGGGCAGGTTCGACCCCTGCCGCTGCGCCCCGTGCCCCAACAACGGGCGGCCCGTGCTCTCGGGGACCGAGTGCCTCTGCCTGTGCCCCGCCGGCACCTACGGCAAGAACTGCGAGATGAGAAGCCCCGACTACAGCTCAGGTGCTTGGGGTAGCACTGCCACCTTGTAAATAGGGCGCGTCTGATGCAGAGCAGGTGGTGGGCTGTGGTGCTGAAGTCTGCTGCTGTGGAGAAGCTCACAAGTATTGCTTTTCTAGAGCATTTGAAAACTAACTTCTCTGGTTTTCTTTAGAACAAAAGTCTGAAATGTAAAGGAAAACAGAATGATTATGACCTTTACAATTTTTTTTTCCTGTAATTAACCAATACATGAGCCTTTCTCTGCCTTGTTATTTCCAAAACATAAATTTCCAATACGTGTCAAAAAATAATATTCTCAATGTAGCAGCACTTAGTACTGCATTTTGAACTATTGAGTTTCAGTCCCTTTCAATTACACCAGGTCTCTGTTTCACTGGATATTCTACAGTGGTATCCCTGATTTTGCAAATTGAGTCATTGGCAGGCTTTAATACCAAAGTCTTATTTCTGGAGCTGAGACTTCCTGATAATGTTAAACAAAGAGTTAGTACTAAAACACAGCCTGATGCTGCTGCTCTTGTGTCACTCTGATCATGCACCTTTCATTGTGCTCAGACTCGTAGAATAAGCACAACTCAAGCTGTTATTGATTGGATAATTGGGAGTTATCCAGTGCAACCAGGTATTAAAATAAGCAATAGTTTGTGCTTGCCTCTTTTTTTTTTTTTTTCTTTTCCTTTTTTTCTTTCTTCTCTCCTCTTTCCTCTCAAACACCCCAGGAAGTCTTTGCTGGCCAGGCAGCATCAGGCAGGCCTGATGGGAAGGGCTGGCTTCAGCTGCTTCTGGGCACAAGTTCTTGATAGTGGTGCTGTCTTAATGAATTCTAAGTCCCTATTTCTTTTTTTTCTGTGAGGATTTTATACCTTTGTTTTGGTTGTCTGTTTTTGTTTGTTTTTCTTCTCCCCTCTTCCTCCCCAGCTCTCAAGCTGCTAACAGACCTGTTTCAACAAACCTACTTTGTCTGTAGTGTTATCTGCCCTTGTGTGTCTTTCTACTCTACTGGCATCCTCACAGCTCTTTCTCACAGCTTGGCTGTTTCCTTGGGATCTGCCTGAGCTTTGTGTGGGCAGAGCAGAGGCTCACGCCCCTGGGGTGGTGCAGCCTGGGGGCACATGCAGAAGGTCACAACTCCATGGAGTTCTAGGAGAAGCTATAGCCTTGGTTTGATAGGGCAAAATGAATAGATCAGCTTTCAACTTGGGCAATATAACACTTTTCCATTTTTCATGTATATTACTAGGTAAATTTATTTTTTTCTTAATCTCTGTGATGCTGATTAATAACCCACCCACACCTCAGTGAATTCCTTTCAACACAGTCAGTTTTAATCTTCCCTTTACAGAACACCTTCATCATTATTTTTACTAATCCTAATCTTCTTTTGCATAACAAAACTAGTTTTGCAGCACTATATTTAAACTTGAACTCTTCTGACTTGTGTGTGTTTTTTTTTTTTTTTTTAAACCACAGAGGTAAGGCACGGTGAAACTGTTTAAAATTATGATTGGCAAATAGGGACTTATTTTTCAGCATCTCACAGTGTAAGAATACAAAGCTTTCAAGAATACAAAGATGGCAAGTTCAAAACAAATGAGAAGACAGAGTTTTTCACACAGTGTCGTTACACTGTGAAATTCCTCTCTACAGAATATTTTGCAAATTTAAGGTGTGCGGGGTATAACAGATCAAATGGACACATCAACAGAGAAGTTTATCAAGGACTATTAAAAACAAGGTCACTATGTAAGGTCCAGGAAGTCTCTCGCTCTTGGAGGCTCTGGCTCTCTGTGGAAACCTTGCTGCATGACCTACTTGTTCTTATAATCCTCCCTAGGTATCCTTATAGTTACCACCTTTGACAGCAGAATGGATCTACTATTTATCTAACTTAACATGGCATTTTTGTTTTCCTATAATGATTTCCGAAGCGCACAAGATATGTTATATCCATGTCATATCTTCTACTGAATATCCCCCAGCAATTTTGGCAATCAAAGATGACTCTGGTCTACCCTTAGGAAAAATGTGTCACCTCTTGTCCAAAGGTGATAGTCAGAAAGCATAAGGATAAAGGCAGAAATAGTCTTAACTTGTAAAAATGATTTATAAGATACGATAAAAGTTTCATTAGTTAAAAACAAAGAAATCAATGAGGATGGATCTGAGATCAAAGATAACTGAGGTTGTCATGTCTTGTTTTTTCACTATGAATTATTATGGCAAACCAAAATAGTTAATGGCTATAAAAATTGTTGATCATGAGGTGGAAGAAAAACTTGGTTTAGTATTTCTTAGACATATAATCAGTGTTCTAAATAATTTAAAGAACACTTACGATTGCAACTGCAGTTTTCGAATGAAATTCACAATAATACCCTACCTATGGAAAATAGGAGATCAAAAGGGGAAGGAAGGGAAAATGATTCTGGAAAATAAAGGCCACACTTTCTGTCTGATTTAAAAAAATATTTTGAAATAAATAACTGAAGATACAAAAACAGAGTGCAAAAACTACATTGTGTGCAAAGAAGAAATACTGTGTAAAAATATAAATTCTTATATAATGCTTCCTGATGCCACAGAAAAAGGACCTCAGGGATAAGAAAGACAGTTGTATTTTAATTTAGTTTGCATGGGAAGTAGATTTGGGTTTTAGACTTGCTGCTAGAGCTCCAAGATTTAATTTGATAGCACAGTGTTTTGTAAGTTATCAAAAATGCCTGACAGCATAATGAAAACTGAGAACATCATGCCTGCAACAGAAGTAGAAAATAGGCTGCTTCTGGGTCTCAATGTAGCTTACAGCTAAAACTGAGAAGGAAGGCAAATTGGGGCCCTACTAAAGCGATTTGAATTTGTCCGACCATCTCCCATCTCTTTGAAAAAACTTAACACTCTGGATGCATTCTACTCCCTTAACAGTTGCATTTCTTCAAAATCCACTGTAAGCTGTTGTTGTTTATTTCCCACCTGTTCCTCGTGTATGTGGAACAAGAGAAATGCAATGAAAAGTGCAGATTTACTAAAAACCGGAGTTTCTTGTATTACTTCCAAGTTGCTGTGGATGGCCGCTGGGGGTGCTGGTCCGAATGGAGTTCATGTGATGCTTCCTTCAAGAAAAGAAGGACCCGAAAGTGCAATAACCCTGCCCCTATGAACGGAGGGAAGCCCTGCGAGGGCGAACAGGAAGAGGAGGAGGACTGTTACATCTCTGTGTTCGCAGACAGGTAAGGAGACAGTAGATGCCAAGATCTCCATGACTATGGGACAGAGTCAAAATGTTCTCTAGAGAGACTTTGTGACTATGAAGGAGAAGGCAGAATTCTCCTGTCTGAGCCCTTGTTGTGGGGCTGAGAAGGAAGTTTTTGAAAATCTTTGCCAAGTTAGTTCAAGTTTATTTCTAGAAAATACATAATGAATTCTATTGTGATGTATATCTCTGGATATTATACTCCACATCCTAAAAAACTCTTGCACTTTATGGGACTTCACAATTCTGCCCCCCCTTTATTTTTTCTTAAGTTACAGAATTTAATATCCTGCCCTCTTTAAGAGTTTGGGTTGAATTGAAAGCCTCGGAGAATTTCACTGAAACTATCCAGCCTTTCATATTCCTGCTTTGAATAGATTTGTACCAAAGTCTTACGTTTTCAGCTTGAAATCACACCTCCAACCTCAAATTGGGCTTTGTTTCTTGCATTTTTGAGAGCACATCTTTATACAGGTTAAGTTTTTCTGTTAAAACTGAGAATAGAAGTTGATGAGACAGACTTTTCATCATCTCTGCTATAATGTCCAATGGAGATTGATTTCAGGAGTGTCTGAAAAACAGTGGACTCTGTGGTCCTTTGCTGTTATTCTTTCTTGATTAGATGTCACAGGCTCTACAGTTTCGCATTCATAGAAGTCGGCCACCTTTAACCATTGCTTGGCAGCAACAGTAGGATTTTGACTATGTTCCTTAAAATCCAGCCAAAATTGCTGTCCCTCAGTACTGATAAAAGCACTTGGGCACTGTCACTGCTTAGACAATCCTTCTATCTGAAGTTCTTCATAACCTTTTCTTTTCCTAAACTAATGTGAAAATTCTTCATAAAGCACGTCAAGAAAATTGTGGCTCTACAAAATTTTTCTAGCTATCACGTTTTCTATCACTTTTTTTCAGTCTCATACCAACACTTGCTACTTCTGACCTTTTTCATCTTCCTTAATAGAGTTTAAGATTTTTAAGATTTTGTGTGTGTGTATGTGTGTTAGCTATTTTTTTGAAGTTGATAAAAAAAAAATTCTCATCTTTACAGAATCACAGAATGGTTGAGGTTGGAAGGGACCTCTAGAGATCATCTAGTCCAACCCCCTTGCTCAAACACACACACCTAGAGCATGTTGCACATGGAAATGGCTTAGCTTACTGTACTAAACTTCTAAATCTCTACTTTTGTCAAAGTTTAATGTGTATCCTTAAGAGAAAATTCCTACTTTTCAGAGGGGCTCTTTGTATAAGCGATGATGAAGCAAGGAGAGAAGATGAAATCTTGATTGGTGAACCTAAGTCTGGATGCATCAGACCAGACCCACCAGAAAATGGCTTTATCAGGGTGAGCATGAAAAATGGGTGAATGATATGGAAGAAAAATGTGTAGGAAAGTTGAAGAGATGGAAAATTTGGGTCTGTTCTAGATGTATCGTTTCCATCTACTAAGTGGAAATGTCTTTTTATATAATTAGAAACCCGTGTTTCATGTTAACATTAAGTAAAAATGTCTCTCTAAATCTAAGATATTATTGTATTAAATTTTTCACTACATTGATTGAAATTTTATTTTTCATTATATTCAATCATTTTCTCCTTTAAAATCATTCTGAATGTGATGTATTCTTATCACAGGTTTATTTATTTTTATTTTCTGTAGAATGAAAAGAACCAGTATGATGTAGGGGAGGAAGCTGAAATTGCCTGCATGAGTGGTCATGTCCTCACTGGTTATCAGTTCCTTAGGTGCCTGCCAGATCAAACGTGGACACAGCAACATATTGAATGTGAACGTAAGAAGTAGAAAAACAGTTTGGTTCAGCAGTAAACTAAAAAAGGAATAAAAACAGTAAAATAGAATAAAATACAGGCCTAAGACTTTTCTTTCAGTTCAGTTTCCCCTTCCAGGAGTGAAGTTATTACACATACTGTAAGGATATTGCCATGTTCAATGCTGTAGAAAACTGAGATGGATTTAATCTAGTCCTCCAGTTTAGTTCTCCTTCTTCAAAAGGAATCATATTTTGTTTCCAGACTTATCAAGGTGACCTTTAAGTGCATGACAGTTATCCTGAAGAAATTGTTCTTAGAGAGGTCTGCTCTCACTTTTCTATATTAGGTTGGAGACATGTCTTCCACCTATCTAGATTGCTTTGAAAATTTACACAACAGATTAATATCCTGATGTATTTATAGTCGAATTAAAAACCAGGATCAGAATTGACATAGGTTTCCACATAGGAGAGGCTCCAATAATTTGCTAGAACTCCATGTGAATATTAATTTTATCGTAAATTTCTTGAACATGTTTGAGCTTTCTGTTGCCATTCACTTTAGTTGCCTTGTTAATTGCTTCATTACAAAACCGCTTAAAAATATACTATGATTGCCTGTCTTATTAATTTAACATACTTTAAAATTACTCATAGTAGCATACATTAAAAACAAGTAATTAATTAGTGATAGAATGCTATCATTTATATGACATTGCATTGAAAATTTCTAGACTTAATTATGATAAATATTGATTAGTTTTAAATGTCAGTCAGCAGTGTTTGGTATTATCATGAATATTTTGCTCTTCAACAAGCATTACAACTTACTGTAAATATTCTTGCACCATGGAAACAATGTGTTTTTTTTCTTATTTATTGCAGCTTCAGTATGCCTAAGGCCACTAGCCTCTTACAATGTCCTGATTTCCCCATTCAAACAACAGTACGATATTGGTGAAACTATTAAGTTAAGCTGCCAATCTGGATATATAATCACTGGTCAAACCAAGTATACTTGTGGAGAAGATCTGTCCTGGTCACCGTCTATTTCAAGATCTATTACATGTGAAAAAGGCTGGTATTCCTATTAACTAATTCCTGCTCTTTTTGCTCTGCTGCTGGGATCCACAAAGTGATCATGTTGCATTTACTTTACGTAGGTAGAGCTGGGAAGCAGATGACTGATTTTAAGACAGATCAGCTGATCTTTATTTTTGATTTTACTTTACACTTACCACAGTGCCATAGAAAGTCAACAACCAACTTTTGCATTAAGTTCATGTTTTTGGGACCTGTTGTATGGTACGATATGCTGGCTACACAGCTGTGAATATATTTTTAAAGCAGTTGTATTAACAAGGCTTTATGAAAACAAAGTAGGAGATGTGGTAGAAACTTTATCTTGTACAGGCTTTTCCGGTGTCTTGCAGAGACTATCACATCCTTGTGGAATCCCAACCATGGGGGCTTTTGAAGACAGAAAATTAGAACAAATTGAAAATAATCCATTTTAGGTTTTTGTTTACTAAGATAATTATGGTCAATTCCTTACTCGTTATAACAACTCTTACTTTTTTGTTTCAGATAAGCAAACTATGATGAGAAATGTTTGCAAACCAGGACAAAAACAGGTTGGATCTCAGTGTGTTTGTGCCTCTCCAGAAGAGGACTGTGGGTAAGATAAATACTTTCACTACAAAAAAGAAAACTTGCAGCTTCTCCTGTGGTGGATAGTTAGTGCATTATGAGCATAAAACAGGAAAAGTAACAGAAGTGACAATAATGTCAGAATTATTGACGTATGTTCATATACAAGCCAGCTATGCTACTACAATAAAATTAGTCCCATGTGGTGCAGTTCGAAAGTTTTTCAGGTGTTTGGGATGGGAGAGATCAGCACAGACCAAATACTGACTGGATTGTTCTAGAGTCGAGACCAACTGCGTCCCACCACAGAGCTCTTGCGTGTCCATGGGCAATCCCTTGCTGTGGGGCTCATCTTACTCATATCATTCCCCAGATAACCAGGTATCTGTGTTGCAACAAGAGCGCCGAGCAGAGAGAGAACACATTTGAAGGGTTTTCTCACAAACAGATTGATTGAGTCCTATGATAACTAAGGTTTTTGAAGGCTTAACTCCTAGAAGCCTGCCCTAGGTGAACTAGTATTGCTCCCTCTTTCTAGAAAATGATTGAACTCCACTATGTGATGCTGTTTGGGATTGTCTACATAGGTGGGGAATGAATTCACTAGGGAACCATGAGCAATGCAAAAAGGACCTATAAGCAGGATACATGTGTTTGCCTGCCACTGGTCCCAAACTAATTAGACCTCAGAGGCAAACTTGCACCCATGGTGCCAGTGCTGCATTAATTCAGCCAAATTACCCCTGGAGTATTTAGAAACATACCAGAGTTACTTAGAAACATGGACTTGTTCCATAGTCTACTAATTTTTTTTTTTTTTTTCCCCCTGGGGCAGCCACTACTCAGAAGACATCTGTGTGCTGCATGCTGCTTCGGAACAGACCATGACAAAGCCCAGCTGCGAGTATTTAGCTGAAAATTGCCTCCAAGAGCAGTCATTTCATTTCTTGCATGTTGGCCCCTGCCGTAGCGATACCAACCAAGACTGGGCTGTTGAAAGGGCAAAGCTCTCTGCAAATAGCCTGAAGAAAGTGCCATGTGGCTATGACACCTGCTATGACTGGGAAGAGTGTGCAGGTATGACTTCTGAATGGTGCGATTTATCCAGCATTTAGATAGTGAAAATAAAGCATGTTGGTTGCTTCATTGCTCTAAGAATGAGATGTACAGACATTGTGCTTTGCATTCTCTGAGCAATCTGTGTTGAGAAGGGTAGGAAAGTGTGGCCACTCCTTCATTCCCTCTGCCATGTCTTGCGCATTCATATCTGCCTTCTCCTTGGCAGAAGTGCTGCTGCTCATTAGTAGTTAAGGCATGATAGGAACTTGAAGATTAAGGGGACTTGTGGTGTTAGGAGAACTAGTATTTAAATCTTCAACCACAAAGACCTCTTCCACAAAGTTATGTCCCATTCCTTGCAAGGATACTATAAACACTAGTTTGTACTCTAGGAGTTAATCTGACTCACGCCCTCGATAGCAAATAATTAAATTATGAAATTAAATCATGGTTCTACTTAGAAAACAAGACAGGGGCCATCAAGCTTAATGGGATTTTAATGGTAAATCTTACAAATACCCATATGTGAAAACTGTGTTCGTTAAGAGTTTTAATGAACTAAGCTGTGTGGTGAAATCTCTAAGAGGATTATATTATAAACACTGTTGTGCAGCTTGGCTATTTGCTGTGTAAATGGCTGATAAGAGCAGTGCATTTTTCTGTAAGTGCATGAGGTGCTGGTTTGGCACTCATAATGTTTGCCAGGAAAAGGCTGAGTGGCAGCTGTGCTCGTTCCTGTACTTGCTTCCAGAGATGAAGATGATCCTTATCATATCTTGTGACAAATAAAAAGGCAATTATGATGTGCAGTAATTGTAAAACTTGATTTTGCAAAGATGACAGTATAGAGTTTGAGGTAGATGGTTGTAAAGCTGCCACATGAGGTGGTGTTCCTGTGTGAGGCTTGGTCCCAGGATCAAGTTTGTACCTTGGGCAATGCGGTGTGCAGAAACTTTCAGAAGGTGATTATAATTTAGAGAGGCCGTGGGCGTATTTACTCCAAAGTCCTAAAACAGTTCAGATATGTTCCCATTATGGAGATAACTTGAAGCTGGATCCTGTGCCAGCTGTTCTCCAAAAGGCTGACAGGAGTCCTGTTCTGCAAGCAAAAACAGGAGCACAAGTAAGACTATCTTTAAATAAAATGAGATTTCGTTGTGGTATTCAGGAGGTTTGAATTGAACTTTTACTGACTTTCACAAAAATCCTCTTTCCCACAAGGAAATACAAACATTCAGCATGTAGAAGTTTTTGCATTCCTGAGTGTGAGTAGTTGCTGTTAACTCCAGCAGAATACACTGTAGTACCATGTAAAAGCAGTTAAACTGGTGAAAAAACACACTTTTCGCATGTTTTAAGAAAAGGAAGTCAGAAACTTAGTTTCCTGCCTAGGTAAATTCTGGTTAAGTAGCTAAAAAGTTAGAATCTGATTAGATAAGAAATGGGTAATGAAATAACAGGCATTATCGAGCTTTAGTAAGGCCAACAGCAAATAGCTTAGCATTCTTAAACAAAGATTTGATGAAATAGAACCTGACACAATACTGACCTTAGGACTCCATTTCACAACAGCTTTGTGTGTAAGGGTA